>JAVYIG010007426.1:0-102280 GCA_035222895.1 Strongylocentrotus droebachiensis
CAGTTAAATAAAGCGGCTCCGAAACTCTATGACGGGCTCCAATCCTCTGCGAAGTATTAAAATAATCATAGAAAATAATGAAAAGAGGAAAATGAGGTGGCGATTTGTTAAAACTGATGTTATATAATTATTTAGTGTTCTGAGATAAAATTTAGTACAAAATAAACCCCTAAAATACTTGGAATGGCAAGGCTTAAAACCTGTATTGATCTATGTACAGCTAAAGCGGGCTCCGAAACTCTATGACGGGCTCCAATCCTCTGCGAAGTATTAAAAATTTAAAATAATCATAGAAAATGATGAAAAGAGGAAAATGAGGTGACGATTTGTTGAAACTGATGTTATATAAATTATGCAGTGTTCTGAGATAAAATGTATTACAAATAAACCCCTAAAATACTTGGAATCGCCAGGCTTAAAACCTGTATTGACAATGCACGTACAACTAAAGCGGGCTCCGAAAGTCTATGACGGGCTCCAATCCTCTGCGAAGTATTAAAATAATCATAGAAAATTATGAAAAGAGGAAAATGAGGTGACGATTTGTTAAAACTGATCTTATATACATTATGCAGTGATCTGAGATAAAATGTAGTACAAAATAAACCTAAAATACTTGGAATTGCCAGGCTTAAAACCTGTATTGACAATGTACGTACAGCTAAAGCGGGCTCCGAAACTCTATGACGGGCTCCAATCCTCTGCGAAGTATCAAAATAATCATAGAGATGATGAAAAAAGGAAAAGAAAGTGACGATGTATTGTAATTGATGTTATATAAATGTGTTGTAGTTGATGATATATAAATTACGAGTGTTGTGAGATAAATAGAGTACAGAATAAACCCCTAAAATACTTGGAATCGCCAGGCTTAAAACCTGTATTGACAATGCACGTACAACAGTACTAAAGCGGGCTCCGAAACTCTATGACGGGCTCCAATCCTCTGCGAAGTATTAAAATAATCATAGAAAATTATGAAAAGAGGAAAATGAGGTGACGATTTGTTAAAACTGATCTTATATGTATTATGCAGTGTTCTGAGATAAAATGTATTACAAAATACCCCTAAAATACTTGGAATCGCCAGGCTTAAAACCTGTATTGACAATGTACGTACAGCTAAAGCGGGCTCCGAAACTCTATGACGGGCTCCAATCCTCTGCGAAGTATCAAAATAATCACTGCCGGTGTCACCATTACGTACCAATATTTGGCTCGCATAATTTCAAATTTGGGCCCTCCCTCCCTAAGAAATCCTGGATCCGCGCCTGTTCCTACGTGCATGACAAGCTATGGAAATGTTGCTGTTCCTCTTTGTCTTCGTTCAATAACTTTAAGCCTCGGTTTTGAAGAAAAGGAAAATATACTGACATCCCTTCCCTCTCTCTCTTTGAATTATATACTCCTCAGAATCATTACCAAAATTGACACTCACAAATATTTTGGTATATTGTATCTTTTGATAATGGCATTTTAAGGTGTTTTTTTTAAAATATGCATTTGAAATATTGATTCATATTACCAGATAGGCATCTTTCAGTGTAGTATTTCCTTCACATAAAACCATTATTGAATTCAGAGTTTCAGGCTTCTATCATTGTCTATTAACAAAATATAAGGTTCCTCCAATATTATTTGATTGTTTATTCAACATTATTGCTGGTTTATTTATTACCTCTACCCTGTACCGGTTTATTAAATTGATAATCTTGACAATTTATATCCCTTTAGCTTATTTCTTTATTGTATTGATTGTAATGATTATGTTGTATATGTTTACTTTCTTCTGTCTGTTATATTAGGCAATTTCCAATGTGAAGCACAATCACCTAACTCAGATTCTTTGACAGCCCTTTTGTACTTGTTTGCACCAGGAAATGGCCATCTGCACCCTTAAAGATGCAACTATGCACCTTCAAGCAGGCGCGGATCCAGGAGGCCGAAGGTGCCTTGTCCCCCCCCCCCCCCTCCGCCAAAAGAGAGAGAGAGAGAGAAGGAAAAGAAGTGAAAGGGAAAGAGGAGAGAATGGGAAAGAACGAAGAAGAAAAGAAAAAGTAAATGGGGAGCCGAAAGGGCCTTGCCTCCGTAGCTGTTGCCTCTCTGCCCCCTCTCCCCCAGCAAAAAAAAGGGAGAGAAGCAAGGTCCAGGGGTTCATGCTCTATGTTGGCTGGGCTGAGATTGATGAAAAAAGCTAGATTAAGCAGCATTTATATCCCCCCCCCAAAAAAAAAAAAAAAACAAAACAAAACAAAACAAAACAAACAAACAAACAAAACGCCGGCTACCAAAATTTAAAAAAAGAGAAAAGAAAAAGTAAAAGGACTTGGGGAGAAAAAGGAGCAGATATGGAAACATTTTTTTTAAATTCGGACAAGAATTAAGATTTGTGAACAGTACAACGAATCGTCTTCTTTCTCTAATAATGTAATGAAACGCCGGGGGGTGGGGAGAGGGGGACTGAATTCAGATAAGGATTAAGTCCTTAGGTATTATTGGTCACAGTAAGAAGTAAGAATAGCAGATAACTAAAGAATGTTGTACTGTAAAACATCATCAGAAGAGAAAGAGGTGGGAGAGACAGAAAGTGAGAGAGTGAAACAGAGAGGAAGAAGGAGAGACGAAGGGAGAAAGAGGAAGAGGCACACATAGAGAGGGAGAGAGAGAGATAGACAGACAGAGAGCTGAGAGAGAGAGAGGGGATGGGAGTGAAATAGAAATAGAGAGGAAAGACCAGAACTGAAGAAGAGAAAATGAAATTTGAAAAGTAGCAAGTTCAAATAGAGAAAAGGGATGAGAGAGTGAGAGGAAGGATAAAATTACATGCAATATCAAAATACGAATGAATGGAAGAACCTGCTGTGCCAATCATCATGACAATTAATATTGCACATGATTATATTGCTGAAATACATGACATATAACATACTGATAATTACCTAAGCCTCTATTTATCATTATTCAAGGATCGAGTGAAAGATGGGATGGGCGAATTTCGGTACCTCGTAGTTCTCATCATGGAAGCGGGGGTGCTGGGGGTGCTGCAGCACCCCCGGAATTTTTCCAGGGGGGGCATAGCACCCCCTGCAAATTTTTTCGGTATGATATATTTACTGTTTCTTTCACAAAATCATATAAAATTACCCCCCGAAGCGTTTTTTAAAATTTTTTTTATATTAAAAAAAAAAATTGTGGTAATTGGTGACCAAAAATGACAGACCTTACCCCACCCCAATACCGATCGACCAAATTTTCAAATTATGGAGATTTATTACGAGATTTTGGGGACCAAAAAAAAAAAAATGTCCTCTAACCCCCCCCCCCCCCCCGCTTATTATTCAACGGCTGGCTGAGTCGTTGCGAGATTGATGGGACCAAAAAAAAAAATGTCCTCTTACCCCCCCCCCCCCCCCCCCCCCCCCCCCCCCTCCCCGCTTATTCAACGGCTGGCTGAGTCGTTGCGAAAATTTCGCAATATATATCTCAGCGGCTCCGGTGAAAAAATCATTCCCAGGACCCTGGTTCTCATCTTAGGCAAGGACAAATCAAGTTCATTGCGTAGGGTACGGCTACAGTCATTGACTCTTTTCACAGGCAGGAGATGTCGATGAAAGATTGGAGGAGTGATTCTGCAAATCTTAGAGAAAGGGATGTGCTTAATTAAGAGAGGAGACGCCAAGATGAGATTGTCAGGGCACCAGTAAAAAAGGGCACTTTCTGGAGAAAAAGGGGGCATCTACAAAGAGAAACCTCAAAGCGAAAACACACCATTTTTTAGACACGGGTATATACCCCTACATTGTGATGACATTATCAAGGATGATTTCAATATTTGTTCATCTCTTTACATAGTCCAATAGTACTGCTTCAAAGGCATCATACTTTGCAGTTGAATGTGATGGTCCGAATAATCATTCGCGAGCAAGAGTTGTAAGATTTTTGAGGTCGCAGTGCGACAAATTGTATCTTTTGAAGATGAAAAACGATCCTGATAAGGGTTTTAAGCACAGCAATCTTATCATGAAAGAATGAAAAGACCTTTGAATAAAAAAAATAAAAAAATTAAATCAACATTTTCGGTGAAAATGGAGAAAAGGTTGCTCTAGATCTTACTCTTAGTCACTATAAATTAAGAGTACATTAATGGTGAGCGGAAAGGGGGCATTTATCCCAAGGGAAAAAGACACTTTTTAGAAAAGAAAAGAAGCACGACAAAAGTTAATTTGTTCAAAAACCACAGTATCGATATAGCATCTTTTAATTATTTGATTTGATGAGTTATTTGAAATATGCTCTAGCCTATATACCTAAGCAATTCAGAACAATGAAATGAGGCTCAAGAATAGGAAGCAATTAATATGTTATGATATATTATATGTAAAACTTGAAAATTGATATTATATTGATGACCTTTTTAAGGTTGTATCATAATAGGCCTATGTTGTTATTATCAAAGTATTTAAAACTTTATCATGTTTGTGCTTATATTTTTCGATTTTATTGTGATTGTTTTATATCTCAAAAATGAAGAAATAACTAATACTGATTTTATAGACCTCATGGTATAAGCGCTTAGAGACATTTGTATTAAGCGCTATATAAAAATTCAATATTATTATTATTATTATCCTGTCAACTTATCATTATCAATATCTTTGTTTTCATTTGATAATATTATTTTACTCGATCGTTCTCGATCTCGACTAATAAATCAAATCAAATCAAATTTTAAGAAATGTCTCAGTGAAATGGAAATTAGAATGAAAGAGATAGTTACATACTGAGCCGATCAGGTTTTTCTCCAAGGAAGCTTAAAATTCCTTCAAGTTTAGATATGAATAACCATGTGACTATTTAGATCCTCGGTCATTAAGATTTTACCTGTTTGTGAATTTTCCCGGAATTTTCGTATTGCTATTGCAAATTCGGATCGTAGTCGAGCAGATCGTGTAGTAATTATTATGCGCATTCCTATCCATGTCGATACATTTCAGTGGTGTTTGGCGACATGCAGCACAAATTTGGGGATTGCGCGATCGCGCTGTGTGTGGGGGATAAAAAGAACGAACGGACTGAATCAGGGGGGTGTTTCATAAAGAACTTACCGCAGCGGTAAGTCCCATTTTCAGCGGTAAATTCCAGTTTCAGCGGTAAATTTGGAAGCAGCGGTAACTTTCCGTTTCATAAAACTTTACCGCTGAAAAAAACAGCGGTAAGTGGTCATACCAACGGTAACATTTACCGCAGCTCCATGAGGTGCGGTAAGTGATGTTATTGCTATGTTTTTCTATAGACCTGTGTACAAAAGTGTTCAAATAAAGCAATTTTTCTAATTTCCCATAGGCTGGTGTACAAATTTGGTATATTCTTCCATTATTTTCACTAACTTCACATTATTCAACATCCATGCCATCCAAACCTCAATCCGAAGATACAGGGAAACATTCCCTACAGTATATGTCATTAAGTTCACAGCAATCCATCTTACTTCGCTCCTTGAAAACAAGCCATCTTCATTGGAATTCACATCCTGAATTCCAATGAAGATAGACACCTCTCTTGCATTGTACATGAAAATATCCATTTACTGATCTCCACACAAAGAACTATACTGAAATGATGACAATATTTAACAGATCAATTCGTTATTAATCAAGTTTGGATTTTAATTCATTTGATCCCTTCCTCGAAGGGTTAACGGAATAGCAAAGGGGGGGGGGGGGATCGCAGCTTGAGGTTCTTTTGGGACAAAGTTTCTTATCAAACTTAGAAGCTTAACCCTACCTTATTGCTAATACCAGTTACATAAATCAATGCTTCAACCAGTGTTTGTACGATTTGTTCAAGCATGACTGGTCAAGTTTTGTGCAGTAGTTCTACAATCCATTAATTTAGTACATGTATATTGCAAGTAGTCCACAGTCAGGAGGGTCACAAACTCCTCTACCGCCACTGTCTCATCTTGATTCCTGAAGAGCCATGTCTGATTAGAGATGAACTTGAGAGAAGTATCCAGTATCCACGTTGTTTTGGAATTGCGTGCTCCTTCGGCTGACTGCTCCTCTTTAACTACTGAAGACAAGTCCACTTGCATCTTTGTAACCAATTCTGACAAGCTGGCTGTTCATGAACAAAAGATTAGTTGAAGAAAAAGAAAAAAAAAATCAAATATTGTACAAGCACTTTAAGATGTAAAGCTAACATCATCAGTGTATTTCTTCTCCTTTTTGTTCTTCTGCTTCTAGTAATCTTCAAAAGGCTATTAGTTTTATATAATGTTGCACAATTGTTTTCGATTTTCTGATGGTATAACTCTATTATCAAATAAACATTTACTTTACATGTATTAAAGAGAACTGTTGCTGAGCTAGCGCCATGAGTGGCCCTGGACCGTGTGCTCACTCTATAAGTTTACACTATTATTATTATTATCTAAGACATTAACATACTGTTTGCTCGACAGGAGTACATTCCGATATTTTGTGCTTTTTTGTTATGATTTTTTTGTAAACAAAAATATTTGTTATTTATCACACTTCTGCGGCGACTACCTCCAGGATATAGCCATATGCGATAATAAGGCCTTGTATTGATGGGCTGACTGCCCCCCCCCCCCCAAAAAAAAAAGAGAGAGAAAAAAAAGGAAAAAAAATAATGATAATAATAAAATAAATAAATAATTAAAAAATAAATAATTTAATTAATAACAATTTTAGTTCTAAAAAATCAATAACAACAAATTTCTATATAGGAGTATGAAAAGGAGATTAAATCGTTTTCTGTCGCCAAACTAAACCAAATGTTGATTGTAGGTTACTGTTGTCTAGAGAATATATTGTGAGAGTGGGATGGGTTGCAGGAAGCATGGATGGGTTGGTTGACAATTGCAACTGAAAGTTCATGCTCTTCTATTGGGCAACTTACTTCAGACACTGTCATCTGGTCTCTGAGCTTTAGACAGCAAGGTCCTTGTCTTGTCTACCATATCATCATGAGCTTCTGCATTACATGTAAAGGCACCTGTTTGTACAGAGACATACATTCAATGAGTTCACTTTTATGGCATGTTCATGAAAGCAGTGTAAAATAATAATTATAAAGTGAACAGCAGGGTATGTTTTTGCAGAAATTTTAGAACTTGAAGTAAAGGTGTAATAGAATATCAACTTTGAACAATACCAGTACCGGACTACCGGTATGTAGAAAGGGATTTAGGGTTACCTAACTTTGGGTCCGGAATGTTTAAATACATTTATGTTTTGCAATAGATCCAGGATTAAGGTTAAGAATTAATTTTGTGTTACAGCATAACCAGTAAACAATTGCCAATGTCGTAAAAATTGCTTACTTCTTTTAATTGGTAATACAGTGCTACAATACATGTTTCACAAACTGCAGGTCAGTGTATTATTACTTTACTAAAGCTATTGTAAATGATGGAAAGAAGTCTTGTATACTATTTTCCCTTCCACTCTTCATCATGTTTAAGCTGCCATCACAATACAGATGATGAGCAACATACATGCAGCTTCACCAGCACCTGCAAAATTGTGTTGGATGACACTTCATCCAGTGACCACAGCTCCAAATCAATTTCCTACACTATTAAACAAAATAATTAACATTATCCCTGGACCCAACACTCGACCAAAACCTAACCCTAAACCACCTCAATCCCAATTCTCGCTACCCCAAATAGCGATTCTGCCGAGATCCGGGGAAAATCCTGAAAACGCGCATTGCATTATGGGATAGCTTTTCGACATTACAGCTTCCTGTGCAGGCGCTATATTACTAGGCGCGATAGCGTATGCACCGAATATGTCGTCTGCTCGGTCTTGTTTTTTTTTCGCAAATATTTCAACGTTTATTTGAACATTTCATTCGTTGTTTTTTGCGTCTTTTGACATCAGTGACGATGGTTTTCTTTTGTGAGGCTGCACAGTGCTGGGCTCATGATTCCAAGCGTAAGAACCCTGAAAAATGGGGGTGGGTGAAGGCCGTGACTTGGGATGGGACTCTATACCGGAAGTTGTAGTGACGACCCGAGAGAGTGAAAATTACCTCGTCTCGCGAATTTCGAGATTTTCGTACCTATTTAGGGTAGCGAGAATTGCAGCCCTCGACCGAACCCTATACCTTTGACGAAATAAAGCCTGGAGCAGTCGTTGCAGGGGCAAATGTCAGTTCACTAAAAATGCCTTGACAGACTCTAATCCTATGAATTTATCTCTAATTATTTCCCACATTGGTTAAAAAACATGTAATATTTATTATGAATTACCAGTCCATTGTGCTTTGCTCCTCCAAGAGGCCATCGCTTTGAGGTAAAGGGCAGAAATTCAAGGCCGGAACCTCATGTGCTTTCTACAGGAAGCCCTCCTTCTGGAACAGAATTATAAACACTTCAATAAATATTGACAAAATATGAAAGAAAATACAAATATAATAGCATTATTAAATATTGCTTGCCATTCCTTTTCATATTATTGACCCCCCCCCCCCCCCTTTCTACATTAACTTCAAATGTTAATTCTAAAAAGAGATACATTGGAAGTTAAAATACACTTAATGAACACTACAGCAAATTGTTACTAGACATTTTGATGCATAGCCACCCCTTTGCTTCCCCACAGGTTCCTTTAGTACATGTTTCAACCATTTTAAAGGGAGACAAAAAATGTGGTCTTTATAAGACAGGTGGTCACTAAAGCAGGTTTGACTGTATGCTTACCTTCTCTTGTGACGGTCTGTTTTCTCCAGGACATTCTTGTTTCAAGCACATTCTCAGAGGAGGCAAGCATTTGGGTACTGCGACAAGTCTCAATGTACATTTTCCTGTAAAAGAGAGGGGGAATTTAATATTTAGAATGAAAACTGAGTATGACCATTTAAGTTTGATGAGCATTTGCAGAATTAACGTGTTTTAATTTGTATTTCACACAAAAAACCTCCTTCATTATTAGGCCAACTAACAAAAATGGGGAGTTTCTTGTCCTTTATTTTCTATTAAAGGAGGAGGCAGGGCATTACTATTTACTAATTTTAAATTTTTGGATATGATGACGTCATGCTAAATATAGCTGGCCAAGGTATATTTATTAACAGATATTGTGCTCAGGCGCGTACTCAGGGGTTGAACCCCCCCCCCCCCTCAATTTTTTTTTGTGTGTGTGTGTTTTGGAGGAAACCCCCCCCCCCCCCAACAAACAAACAAACAAAAACAAAAAAAATTGTGCTAATGGGTGACCCCAAAAACCTGCCTTACCCGGCCAGGCTTTAAATTTCAATATTTTTAGGGCAAGGCCACTTTTCTGTGGGGCACATTCCTATATTACAGCACAAATAGAAAGATTTGGAAAGGGCACAAAAATCTTCAAGGCCAATGAGAGGGGCATTGTCATTGAGGCCAATCAAAAGGGCATCCACGGCCATGGCCTTGGATTAATTTAAGCCTATACCCCCCCCCCCCCCCCCCCAACAGATCGAAATAGCAATCGACCAAATTTTTGGGAAAAAAAAATATAATTAAAAAGGTGCTCTTACCCCCCTTCAACCCCCCCCCCCCCCCCTCCCCGCTTATTCAGACAGTGACTCTCTGAGTCGTTGCGAATTTTTTTATCAATCCTGGACCGAAAAAAATGTGCTCTTATCCCCCCCCCCCCCCTCTTTCATGCAACCAATCTTGAAAAGTAGCCCCCGAAAGTGTTTAAATATTTTTTCCCTGCTAGATCTATATAGATCTAGCTTTAGTCTCTTTAGTCTTAAGACTAGACCCTACGCAAAAATTAAAGATCTAGATTCTAGACTAGTCTAGACAGTATAGACTAGACTCGTCTCTAAAAACTAAAGTCTTGGCCTACTCTAGTCTAGACCGAATTTTTCTGTCTCTTTCGTTCGTTAGCCTCTGATTTGGGTAAGGTCGGCTCTCTCTTTACCTTAGTCCTTACCCAAATCAGAGGCTAACGAACGAAAGAGACAGAAAAATTCGGTCCAACATCCAACTCTGGTCTAGATCTAGACTAGAGTCTATTGAAATCTAGATCTAGACACTGTTTGAGTTATTTACTGCAGGAGTTGCTGTTTCAATAATTAGGATAAAATAGAACTGTAATTTTCGGTTCTAAATTTATTAAATCCGACATGACACTAAGCTCAGCCAGCTCAGTCAACTCCGACAGCCGACAGCTCAGTCACTCCAGACAACAGCGTCGGATGACGGTAGGACTGATGCAAAAGTGCCCGCCACCAGGCCGCGGGCGTTACACGCAGCTCCCGCTCTCGGTTTGGGCGCATGAAATTTGACAAACACTCGCATGCGAGCTCTCATAATCAATCTTTGTTTAACCGCTGGAAAAATATTTAAATATAAATAAGCACACAGATGTCGAGTTATGAATATAATTCTTCGTATTATGGAATAAATAAGACATGTACTTACGGGATTTCTATGAAAAAAACATTTCAAGCACCGAAGTTGGGTTCATTGTCACGGTGATTGCAGACGACGGCAAAGCACAATGGAGCTATTGCGCACGCGCATAATCGTAATGATCGTTTTTTAAACGATCACTTTGTTATTAGTTTTATGAAACGTATTTTCACTTCAATAACAAGCTACGATAGTCGTAATCAGATTTGTCATAGATACCAGATTTGTTATAGTCGTAAGTCAAAAGCTTTATGAAACACCCCCCTGGACTACACACATGTCGCGTACGCGGTAAATACTGTACGGAAATCATTTGGTAGTGAGCCCTCTGCGTGAAACAAAATACAATTTTTTAGATAATCTGCTGGTTGTGTTATTAATTCAGCTGATTACAGTCAAGGGTAAAGTCCTACACCTAGTCTACATATAAAAACAAGGGAAAGCAGGTAATTAAAATCTTCTTCAGCTATTTCCACTGCCTTCTCGTGTAATATATCACTGCGTACATCGCGTGTTGTGTACTGTATGCACTGTAAATAGGCTATGCCAATGGCAATGGCCTGCGATTCCCCAGATCCCATAGGCATGATGATGATACTTGATAGGGAAGTGGAATCCCCGCCCATTGCATTGCCAGTGGCATTACACGAAACGCAATGAACCGCAACGTACAAAGTAAATCATTCTAAATGAGCCGTAAAGGCCGTAGGGCGTAGCCAGGCGTAGAGAATACCAAGTAGGTCTAGACTTATTTCGGTCAGTTTGATTCGGGAAATCTGAATTAGAATTTAGATTCTGTATACAAAAATATCTTCAGGGATTGATTATCACGTCGAGGTTTGCTCCCAAACCGTAATCTGCAACCTCCACTTCGCGCTTTAGCGCTTTGGAGGCCGGTGTGGCTCAAAAATTAAAACTAGACTAGACTAGACTAGACTAGACTAGGGTCTCGTTTATGCGGAAAATCCTTATTCTTCGACCAGCGACCCTACTGCCAACAAGACAACGTGATCTAGCTTCTTTTCTTGAACACTTTATTTTACATTTTACACACACTCACTGTTAGTGTTACTCCACAGGCGCGGCTATAAATGATCAACAAAGCCGTTTAGATCTACTTCAGTTGCAACAAATTCAGGAGTCAATCAAGACACTGTAAGTTAGATCTAGAATCTACAGCTCTTGAATACCTTGAATACCTTGAATACCAAAGCTTCTGGAAGAAAGCCGTCTCCAGCTGCCAAGCTTCCAGGTCTAAACTTCAAAAACATAAACATAAACAAACCTAGTATTCTGACTGTTGATGATTGTATATCGAGAACTAGCTGGATTAAATTGAAATGGAGAGGGGGGGGAGGGTAAACGGAAAGCCAGCCTTAATAGCAAGTTTCTTTGTTCGTTTCCTGTTTTACAAAGACGATATTGAACTTCTTGATGCAGTGAAAAGAAAAACAAACCTTATTTTCCCCTTTTGTCTTTTTTTTATAGATTCAAGATGGCGTACCCATATCCAGGTCAGGCACCACCTCAGCAGGTAAACACAGTCTCAAAACCTTAATGCAGGAATTGTCACTGGGGGAAGGGGGTAGGGTAGATGTGAGGGGCTGGGTGGTGTTACTTTTTAGCTCCCCCCCCCCCTGATCCCCCAACAACAACAACAAAAATTGGAAAAATGGTCTAGTGCCAACCCCCCCCCCCCCCCCTCCAAAAAAAAAAAAAAAAATCCTGGCTACGCCACGGGGCAACCAGCTTGAAACATTGTTGTTTGGATTTCTTGGACTAGGGCCATAAAGGAAATTGATATCCCACAGTTATCCCACCGCTCTCTGTGGGAAACGGGTGGATGTGGTATCACAATGTAAAAGCGCACTCATGGTTAATACATGTACATACTATGCTTCTAGGATGTAGACCATATCTTTATAGTAGTAATAAGGGAACATGGAAGGGGGGGGGGGGAGATTCTTGTAGTCGGGTCACCAGCCAGTAGAACAGGACAAAGTAATGTATACGATGGAGGGCCATTGCAAGTTATATGAAAGCCAGGCCCAAATTGCCCATCTTGTGAAGCCCATGAGATTGTAGGGTCCTTGGAGTTACTAAATCAGTTTCAAGTAATTCACATGAGGCTGTCATCCTAACCAGTGTTAGGACATGTCCGCTAGAAACCAAGCCACCTCCACAAGGCAACCAGGATGATATTTTGATGTTGATAAAAAAGAACTGAAAGTAGAATATGTTTAGGCCTACTACTCTTACAAGAAAAAAAAAAAAAAAATTCTTGGTTCCCTAGTTCCTGTTGTATGGATATTTCTCCTTTATGAATATTTCCTTCATTTAAAAAAGAAGAAGATGGTAACGTTAATTTTACCTTTTTTATACGAAAAATGAAAATTAGTGCTCCTTACCAAAAAATACCTTATCAAGAAATAATTTGTATTATTATTTTGTTGGAAATTCTATTAATAATAATAATAATAATAAAGTCATTTTCATATAGCACATAATAATATATTCTCAATGTGCTTTACAACAATCAATTATACAATACATTACATGATTAATCTAAAGATTTAAATTTGCATGAACTAACAGAAATACATATCGTATCCAATGATGAAAAAAAATCAGATAGTACTATAAATGAAACTAGTGAACATAATTATAATAATTGAATACCGGTAGCTACATAATACGATCTTATTGTAGTAAGGAAATAACATTATTTGACATAAACTAGTCATATAATTAACAGACTATTGGGCGAACATAAATGTCTTCAGAAGTGATTTGAATGAATCGACCGTCAGGGCATTACAAACATTGAGGGGTAGGTTACTCCATTAGGGTGGGTCCATACATGTAGTAGCTCAGGGATCTTTCGGGCTAGAATTGAGTTGGTAGAATTGATGGATTATCTCACATGGATATGAAGGGGCTTTGCCGTGGAGTATTTTGTATGTGAGAAGTAGGACTTTGAAGTCTATTAGTTTTTGACAGGCAACCAGAAGAGACGAAGGAGGATGGGTGATACAGTGTGTATGTGCTCTGTGCGTCAGGTTTGTTCAATCATTCTGTTACAGGTATTCTGAATGTGTTGTAGTTTGTTCACTTCTGAGTCTGGGATGCGACTGAGTAGAGATTTGCACGAGTCCAGTCGTGACGAATGCATGGACGATTTTTTGTTTGTTTTAGTGTCAAGGTACATCCGGATCTGTCCGGTTTTAGAAATGTACAATGCCTAATCATGCTTGAAGCATTGATATCCGCATTCCTTGGACAAGGGCCATGAAGGAAAAGGATATCCCATCGCTCTTTGTGTGGAACATGTGGATATGATATTACAATGTAAACTTCCTGGTGAGAATATTTCCGTCATTTCCTGGTAAGAAGGAGATGGTTCATTTTGAAACCAACTGTGTTAATAAAAAGAGGCAGGGAGTTGGATCCAGAGACACTTTTAAGGTTGACTTCCAAAGAGAGAGATCATCAGTTGAGATTAAGTGATTAGCAGAGACTGATTGAGATTGACATTCATCATGGATAGTATGTTCAGCGGAATGATGAAGACACACAATGCTATGATGGAGGCTGCTGTTGCTCGACAACCTAAAGTAGTGGTCGTGCCCGGATTCAGTGCTCCACCTGTTATAGCAGCTGTACCTCCACCAGTAGGAGCACCAGGCTTTGGTGCTTACCCCCATGTAGGAGCACCGGGCTTTGGTGCTGTGCCACCTGTAGGAGTACCAGGCTTTGGTGCCATGCCACCGGTAGGAGCGCCTGGCTTTGGTGCTTACCCCCCTGCTGTAGGTACTCCTTCTGTTGTAGGGTATTGTTTAACTTTTCGAGTAATTTTGAATTCCTAAAGGTTTGTGACTATGTTAAGATATAACACGGTAAACTGCCACCTTAAAATGGTGCATTTTTTACTTTGTACTTTAAAAAATGAATGGCAACTACCACATCAAAGCTCCAATGTGTAAAGATATTTGTTATTTAAATAAGATACAGAAAAGCGAAGAATATTACACTTTACATCATTATAAAAAAAACACTGCGGCTTACAGCCACATACTGTAGTTGAAGAAAGCATAACTGTTCCCTGACACATACATGTACATAATCTTTTTAATAGAAAATGTGCGTTTACATTAAGAAATGTTTGTGTTATTATTTTAATTGGAAATTCTAATGAATTACTGTTCATTAGAAATGTAGAATGCTTTAATCATACTTGAAGCATTGATATCCGTGTACCTTGGACTAGGGCCATACAGGAAAATGATATCCCAATCCCACCACTCTTTTGGGGGAACATGCGGATGAATATGATATAACAATGTAAATTTCCTTGTTAAAACAGTTCAGTCATTTCCTGGTGAGAAGGAGATGGTTCATTTTGAAACCAACTGTGTTAATAAAAATAGGAGTGGAGTTGGATCCAGAGAAACTTTTAAGGTTGACTTCCAAAGAGAGATCATCAGTTGAGATTGAGTGATTAGCAGAGATTGATTGAGATTGACATTCATCATGGATAGTATGTTCAGCGGAATGATGAAGGCTGCTGTCGATATACATGTAGCTCAGGAATCCACAGTAGTGGTTGTTCCCTGTGCTCCACCTGCTATAGCAGCTGCACCTCCACTGGTAGGAGCACCAGGCTTTGGTGCTTACCCCCCTGTAGTAAGACCTGGCTTTGCTTACCCCCCTGTAGGAGGACCTGGCTTTGGTGCTTACCCCCCTGTAGGAAGACCTGGCTTTGCTTACCCCCCTGTAGAAGGACCTGGCTTTGGTGCTTACCCCCCTGTAGGAGGACCTGGCTTTGATGCTTACCCCCCTGTAGGGGGACCAGGATTTGGTGCTGCGCCACCGGTAGGAGGACCGGGCTTTGGTGCTTACCACCCTGTATTAGGACCGGGCTTTGGTGCTTACCCCCCTGTAGGAGGACCAGGCTTCGCTGCTTACCCCCCTGTAGGGGGACCGGGCTTTGGTGCTTACCCCCCTGTAGTAGGACCAGGCTTTGGTGCTTACCCCCCTGCTGTAGCTCCTCCTCCTGTGGTAGGGTATTGTTTAACTTTTCGAGCAATTTTGAATTCCTGATGTTTGTGACTTAGTTCAGATATAACACGGTAAACTGCCACCTAAAAATGGTGCATTTTTTACTTTGTACTTTAAAGAATGAATGGCAACTACCACAACAAAGCTCCAATGTGTAAAGCTATTTGTTATAAATAAGATACAGAAAAGCGAAGAATATTACACTTTACATCATTATAAAAAAAACACTGCGGCTTACAGCCACATACTGTAGTTGAAGAAAGCGTAACTGTTCCCTGACACGTACATGTACATAATCTTTTTAA
Source organism: Strongylocentrotus droebachiensis (assembly GCA_035222895.1). Lineage (NCBI taxonomy): Eukaryota > Metazoa > Echinodermata > Echinoidea > Camarodonta > Strongylocentrotidae > Strongylocentrotus > Strongylocentrotus droebachiensis. The sequence continues at coordinate 15,796 of JAVYIG010007426.1, forward strand.
TAGAAAATGTGGGTTTACATTAAGAAATGTTTGTGTTATTATTTTAATTGGAAATTCTAATGAATTACTGTTCATTAGAAATGTAGAATGCTTTAATCATACTTGAAGCATTGATATCCGTGTACCTTGGACTAGGGCCATACAGGAAAATGATATCCCAATCCCACCACTCTTTTGGGGGAACATGCGGATGAATATGATATAACAATGTAAATTTCCTTGTTAAAACAGTTCAGTCATTTCCTGGTGAGAAGGAGATGGTTCATTTTGAAACCAACTGTGTTTTAAATAAAAATAGGAGTGGAGTTGGATCCAGAGAAACTTTTAAGGTTGACTTCCAAAGAGAGATCATCAGTTGAGATTGAGTGATTAGCAGAGATTGATTGAGATTGACATTCATCATGGATAGTATGTTCAGCGGAATGATGAAGGCTGCTGTCGATATACATGTAGCTCAGGAATCCACAGTAGTGGTTGTTCCCTGTGCTCCACCTGTTATAGCAGCTGCACCTCAACTGGTAGGAGCACCAGGCTTTGGTGCTTACCCCCCTGTAGGAAGACCTGGCTTTGCTTACCCCCCTGTAGGAGGACCTGGCTTTGGTGCTTACCCCCCTGTAGGAGGACCGGGCTTTGGTGCTTACCCCCCTGTAGGGGGACCAGGATTTGGTGCTGCGCCACCGGTAGGAGGACCGGGCTTTGGTGCTTACCACCCTGTATTAGGACCGGGCTTTGGTGCTTACCCCCCTGTAGGAGGACCAGGCTTCGCTGCTTACCCCCCTGTAGGGGGACCATGCTTTGGTGCTTACCCCCCTGTAGTAGGACCAGGCTTTGGTGCTTACCCCCCTGCTGGAGCTACTCCTTCTGTGGTAGAGTATTGTTAAACTTTTCAAGCAATTTTGAATTCCAAAAGGATTGTGACTCTGGTCAGATATGACACGTAAACTGCCACCTTAAAATGGTGCATTTTTTTAACTTTGTACTTAACAAAAATGAATGGCAACTACCACAACAAAGCTCCTATGTGTAAAGCTATTTGTTATAAATAAGAAACAGGAAACCAAAGAATATTACACTTTACATCATTATAAAAAAAACACTGAGGCTTACAGCCACATAGTTGAAGAAGGCGTAACTGTTCCCAGACACATGATTTATTTAATAGAAAATGTGTGTTTAAATCAAGAAATGTTCTGTATTATAATTGGAATTTCTAATGAATTACTGTTCATTAGGAATGTAGAATGCTTTAATCATGCTTGATGCATCGATATTCGTGTTCCTTGGACTAGGGCCATACAGGAAAATGATATCCCATTGCTCGTTTGGCGGAACATGTGGATGAATATGATAATGTAAATTTCCTTGTTAGAACATTTCGTAATTTCCTGGTGAGAAGGAGATGGTTTATTTTGAAACCAACTTTGTTAATAAAATGGGAGTGGAGTTGGATCCAGAGACACTTTTAGGATTGACTTGAGATCATCAGTTGAGATTGAGTAATTAGCAGAGATTGATTGAGATTGACATTCTTCATGGATAGTATATTCAGCGGAATGATGAAGACTGCTGTCGATATACGTGTAGCTCGGGAATCCACAGTAGTGGTTGTTCCCTTGAGTAGTGCTCCACATGTTGAAGCAGCTGTACCTCCACCGGTAGGAGGACCAGGCTTTGGCGCTTACCCCCCTGTAGGAGCACCGGGCTTTGGTGCTGTGCCACCTGTATGAGTACCAGGCTATGGTTCTTACCCCCCTGTAGGAGGACCAGGCTTTGGTGCTTACCCCCCTGTAGGGGGACCGGGCTTTGGTGCTTACCCCCCTGTAGGAGGACCTGGCTTTGGTGCTTACCCCCCTGTAGGGGGACCGGGCTTTGGTGCTGTGCCACCGGTAGGAGGACCGGGCTTTGGTGCTGTGCCACCGGTAGGAGGACTGGGCTTTGGTGCTTACCCCCCTGTAGGAGGACCAGGCTTTGGGGCTTACCCCCCTGTAGGGGGACCGGGCTTTGGTGCTGTGCCACCGGTAGGAGGACTGGGCTTTGGTGTTTACCCCCCTGTAGGAGCCCCAGGCTTTTGTGCTTACCCTCCTGCTGTAGCTCCTCCTTCTGTGGTAGGGTATTTAACTTTTCAAGCAGTTTTGACGGTTTGTTTGTGACTTAGTTCAGATATGACACAGTAAACTGCCATAAAAAATGGTGCATCATTACAAAAAACACCACTGCAGTTCAGAGACTCATAGTTGAAGAAGGCGTAACTGTTCCTAGACACATAATACATTTAATAGAAAATGTGCATTTACATTAAAAAATACATTTATTATTATTATTTTATTGGAAATTCTAATGAAAGACTTTTTACAAGAAATGTAGAATGTTTCAATCCGTATTCATTGGACTATGGCCATACAGGAAATTGTTACCCCATTGCTCTTTGTACATGTAGGGAACATGTGGATATGATATTTCAATGTAAATTTCCTTGTTAGAATATTACTGTGTGGCTTCACATAAAACAAATGACAGGTCTGTACGTAGACACATACCGCTACTTAATATAGCCTTATCGAGTCAGGCCTAAATAATTATTAGCGATAACTTCCTCTTTTCGAATTGCAGGCCTCAAAATCATTGAGGAAATTAGATTTACATAATACTGAGGCTGTATGAAATGACTGACCAATCAGGAGTGACTTCATATGACATCCAGAACCAGTCATAGCTATTATTAATTGATTACATCATTCAGCTTTAGCCAATCAGCTGCTCTATTCAAGGAAGTTTTTCCTACTAGTTACCAATTTCCATGTACAGTACATGTACAAGACCTTGGTCAAGGATGGCAAATATGATTCAAATTGAGATTTAAAATCATTGTTTAACAATGTTTCCAGTTTTACAAATCTGAGATGCATGGCCCTACGTGTTATCAGCATCTGTGATATGGTGTAATATTGAAGCCCTAAAAAATTGTGCTTCAAAATGATCATAAAGTGCTTCAAAACAGTAAAATCTTTGAGTAATGGTTTTACCATACCGGTACTCATTTTCCCCAATAGACTGTAGTGTTATAACAAAACTGTGTGGCAAACAGTTTTTGACATTTCTAATATACCAATTGTAAATATCTTGATAATCAGACAGGCAATCGGCTTACAAGTAATAGTCATGGGATTCCTGACTGACCTAAAGGCTTATAATTATGATTGCAGAATGAGCTAAATCCAGGATTTTGTTTAGAATCTGAGGCAAAGATACCCAATCCCTTAAGGTCCTATCAAAGGACATGGCCGCTAGACCAAGCCACCTAGAGGATAATATTTTGATGCTTAATCAAAAGAACAGAAATGATAATATTTGAACTCGTACCAGAAATTAAAAGACACACTTATTGTTTCCCGTTGTTGGCTTTGTTTAGGATATTTCTCCTTTATGATTATTGCGGTCATATCCTGTTATGAACGAGATGTTTCATATTGAAACCAACCATGTTAACTAATGCATTATAAAAATAGGACGGGAGTTTGATCCAGAACCACATTTAAGTTTGACTTTTAAAGAGAGATCATTAGCTGAGATTGACATTCATCAAATTGATGGAGGTATTGATGGAGGAATGCTTCGCTGCGTGGGATGTTGATGTCGATGCAGCTCGGCACCCCAAAGTAGTAGTCGTTCCCGACAGTAGTGCTCCACCTGTAGAAGGACTGGGCTTTGGTGAAGACCCCCCTGTAGGAGGACCTGGCTTTGGTGCTGTGCCACCGGTAGGAGCACAGAGCTTTGGTGTTTACCCCCCTATAGGAGGACCGGGTTTTGGTGCTGTGCCACCGGTTGGAGCACCGGGCTTTGGTGTTTACCCACCTGCTGTACATGTAGCTCCTCCTCCTGTGGTAGGGTATTGTTTAACTTTTCAAGCAATTCGGAACTCCTAAAGGTTTGTGACTCTGTTCAGATATGACATGGTAAACTCAACCAGGCTTGGGTGTTTACCCCACTGTAGAAGGACCGGGCTTTGTTGCTTACCCCACTGTAGGTGGACCGGGCTTTGGTGCTTACCCCACTGTAAGTGGACCGGGCATCGGTGCTAATCCACCTGCTTTACATGTTTGTAACTCTGTTTGTGAATGTGTTCAGATATGACATGGTAAACAAAAATGTGAAGTCATTTACTGGTTAGCCCAGAATTTTGTTTACAAAATCTAAAGGGAAATTCTGACATCCAAAGATGAGGGTGAACTACCATGTGAGTCAAAAAAAAGTTTACACCTAGAAAATTGCTAATTATTTTTAAAATCATCTCTGAACATTAAATTATTATACATCTTATGAAAGAATGTTTTATCCCAAATCTTTTGGTACCGTTGTTGTTTGATATGTGTTTAGCTTGAATGAACAGGAGGCATTGTTTGCGAGAGTGCAAAAGTCGACTTGCGCCAAAGTGATTAGCGGAATGGGAGAATGAAATGAATGTATCAAATGAAATGCATTGCATATGCATTTTGCAAAGGGCAAAGTCACACGCACCCACACACACGCGCACAAATGCTCATTGATATTTTATATTTTATATTTGATATGTGTGGCATGATTTATTTTGTTAGGGATGTTATTTGGATCTGCAAAGACCGAATTAATGCCCAAATCCCAATTGTTTTCAAACATCACATAAGCAACTTGGCGCAAGTCGATTTTTGCACTCTCGCAAACAATGCCTCCTGTTCATCTAAGCGTGAACACATACCCACAAAAATGGTACCAAATGATTTGGGATAAAATACTCTTTCATAAGATATATAATTATTTACTGTTCATAGATGATTTTAAAAATAATTAGCAATTTTTCTAGGTGTAAACTTTTTTTTGACTCACACTGTACAGCTCCTCTTTCTGTGAGTGATTGTCGATCGAAAGTCAGATGCCCTCTGGCGATCGTTTCTTCATCATTCAGCTCATATCAATAATGTGTCATAACTATTTTAAACTATTAATTTTATTCTCTATCCATTTCTTTTCTTCTTTAGGATCCATTGTACGGCTACTTCTCATCTGTGGCTGGTGCAGTAAGTGGAAATCTGTTTTTATTATTTTCATGTGATTTGATATCCTCTTAATATGAAACATGTAAATGCTGTATACAAATGTTTGAATTTTAAATAAGTATTGGTACTTCCATCTTATTGTTATCTTCATAGTTAGAAGATTGGTAAGTTTTGTATATATATATACAGTATATAGAAAATTGATAATCATTAACAGCCATGAAACAAAATTTAAAAGATGTGTATTTTTATTCTTTTGTTTTTTTATTTCATTTAAAAAAAATTAGAATTATAACATTACAAAGAACTTCCTTTAGCATGGATACCAAAAGTATGATTCTCCTAAACTGTATTTTGCAGTTTTTTTAAATTCAAACTTTAACTTTGATTTAGCCCATGAACGTGTTAGAGTACACATGTCCCAACTATTTCTTTCATTATGGTTGACAGGATTGCCTGCTCTCATTGCCCTGGCAAGCAAATAGTTAAGCCTGTAATGATGTGCATGCATACTCAGATACATGTACAGGAATAACTAACTTCCTATTATCCTTATATTAGTTAGATCGTAATATTCATATAATATATGAAATGGATGGCTTTAAGTGTGGTAGGATGCGACCATCATTGTTGGTCAAACAGCTTGTGAGCGTCAAGTAACGCCCGGCTGGAATGCTCCCCAGGGAGTGGAGATTGTGCACACAGTGTGTGCGGGCAAGCACTGAATCCAATGACCAGGGTAATAGTATATTTGTAAAGCGCTTAGAGACATTTGTATTAAGCGCTATATAAAAATTAAATATTATTATTATTATTATTGTCATAGCAAGAGCAATATATTCTTCAATCTTGTATCACACGAAAAACAAAGCCATACAATATTACCGGTATTGTTATTTTCTATATTAGGGTAACTAGAAAAATAACTAAATTTGACTTACATACGTACATTGTACCTCAGTAAATATGGCTTTGTTTTCGTGTGATATCAATATGATATCGATAGTTTATGACTGAGTAATACAAAAACAATATTGATCAGTCATCCAGGTACTGCTCTCAAGGTATTTAATACTGGTACACTGATTTATTGTACCACTTGAAAGCCTAATATAGATAATAATTTGTACAAGTGTATGCTTTAATCCAACTTATTTATTACTGTTAGTGACTCGTTACGATGGTACATGTGTGACCTCAAATTTACATAAATGGTGCCATTTTAACTGGTAAGCAACAGGAAATCCTTGATGAATTACAATACAACCTCTATTCCTTTTTCCTTAAGACGATTCTGTACTTTTGTGGCTGAGATATCAGTTGAAACCACTGTGAAATCCTTGATTAAACTTTTTGAGTGAACATCGGACCAAGAGTGCTTTGTTCATATGAAACCTTTAGGAAATACTTAATATAATGGTTTTAGCATTTAAAGGCAGGCTTTACTACTTCAGCAAGAAGGGATTATACCACCCATCAAGCCAGCGAGGTCACTGTGACAGGTGGCTATCTCATTAACTCAGCTCTCATTTAACATAAGAAAAAGAGGATCATGGGGGACCAACAGGCACCGATTGGGGAAGTTTTCTATATAGAGGGAGCAAGTAGCTACAAGTAGGACAGTGTGCCTTTAAAAAGTATCATTTTATTTATTTGTGGTCGACAGTTGATCTTTTTGAATATCACTGTACCTTTTTCCTCTCCAAAATTTCCAGATCTTTTCACTCTACAATATTGTGATATCAGTACTTAAGAAAAACAACCCTTCTCCCCTCCCCCCTTGGGTGAGGGGGAAAAAAAGGATTTGATGCTGAAATGCCTTTCGTTCCAATTGATTAATGTTCAATTGTAATATATTGGCATTTATGTAATTAATGTTCAGTATGAAACATGTAACATATATATATGGAAGGTGGTATTAAATCTGATTTCTTATGTGTCTCTTCCAGGATCAACAGATAGATCAGAAGGAGTTACAACACTGTCTTACAACATCTGGGCTCTCAGGAACATATCAACGTAATTATCTTCCTCCTCTTCTTTGTCTTTTCATCTTTTCTCTTTTCATCTCTTCTTTCCTTTCTCATCTCATTTTTTCTCTTCTCATCTCAGCTTTTCTCTTTTCATCTGTGCTTTTCTCTTTTCATCTCTTCTTTCCTTTCTCATCTCTTCTTTCCTTTCTCATCTCTTCTTTCCATTCTCATCTCTTCTTTCCTTTCTCATCTCTTCTTTCCATTCTCATCTCTTCTTTCCTTTCTCATCTCTTCTTTCCTTTCTCATCTCTTTCCTTTCTCATCTCATTTTTTCTCTTCTCATCTCAGCTTTTCTCTTTTCATCTGTGCTTTTCTCTTTTCATCTCTTCTTTCCTTTCTCATCTCTTCTTTCCTCCTCTCATCTCTTCTTTCCTTTCTCATCTCTTCTTTTCTTTCTCATCTCTTCTTTCCTTTCTCATCTCTTCTTTCCATTCTGATCTCTTCTTTCCTTTCTCATCTCTTCTTTCCTTTCTCATCTCATTTTTTCTCTTCTCATCTCAGCTTTTCTCTTTTCATCTGTGCTTTTCTCTTTTCATCTCTTCTTTCCTTTCTCATCTCTTCTTTCCTCCTCTCATCTCTTCTTTCCTTTCTCATCTCTTCTTTTCTTTCTCATCTCTTCTTTCCTTTCTCATCTCTTCTTTCCATTCTCATCTCTTCTTTCCTTTCTCATCTCTTCTTTCCTTTCTCATCTCATTTTTTCTCTTCTCATCTCAGCTTTTCTCTTTTCATCTGTGCTTTTCTCTTTTCATCTCTTCTTTCCTTTCTCATCTCTTCTTTCCTTTCTCATCTCTTCTTTCCTTTCTCATCTCTTCTTTCCTTTCTCATCTCTTCTTTCCTTTCTCATCTCTTCTTTCCTTTCTCATCGCTTCTTTCCTTTCTCATCTCTTCTGAAGTTCTGTCTCTTCTCATCTCTTCTTTCCTTTTCTCATCTCTTCTTTCCTTTCTCATCTCTTCTTTCTTTTCTCATCTCTTCTTTCCTTTCTCATCTTTCTCTTCTCATCTCTTTTTTTCTTGACCTGTCTTCTTTCTATACAGTTGTACTTATCTCCTCTTTTCTTTCTCACCTCTTCTTTTCTTGTCGTTTCTTCTCTCCTTTCTTTTCACAATAAAAGGCATTACAAAAATTACGGCATGGACTCTAATGAGTCAAGGGAAGACATTTAAGAAGCTTGTGTATGTACTTACATTTACCCCCCTCCCCCCCCCCCCCCCCGCCCCCCCTATCGTCTCCTCCACTGACCGCCCACTAACTGAATACTAAAGTAGGCACAGTGTTATCATTTAGTGATGTTTTTGCATCACCTTTCAATCTAGTGTGCTGCACTAAATACACATAATTCATGAGCAGAGAGCAAAAAGCAATGCCAAATTGAATTCGGATCTGTTGCAGAAGTTAATATCATTTATGGAAGAGTAATGTGAAAACAAGCAGTAAAATATATAGATGGGAATGGAAGATGTAACACACTTATTGGCTTTTTTTGTGGGAGGGGGGGGGGGGGGGGATGGGTGTTGATTTATGAAATGAACATTTTATTGTCTTAAGAATGTATTGAGTGAGAAAAAAATAATTGATGCCAATTTGAAAAGGCAATTTGAGAAGGCAAAGATGATTCATTGAGAAGTTGGAAAAGTTCTTTGATGCAATGTTTTATTGTGAATGCCAAATGGTATGTTTGATTACAACTCTTTTGTATCTTGATTGCAGCTTTCAGCATTGAAACATGTACCCTGATGATCAACATGCTGGATGTATCCTTTCTTAATACTTCATCTTGAACATGATTCATTATTTGTTGCAATGTTAAAGAGAAGGTTGAGTTCTGGGGAGAGGATAAAAACAACTCGTGAGCATTTTCATTGTTATTATGCAAGTGTGGAAGACATCAGATAAAAAATGTTCCCTGAAAAATATGGCTCTTCAAATGCCTTCATATTCTAAATATGGGCAGGTCCAAGCTATTTGGATTGTGACGTACGGGACATTCAGAGACTTTAAACAAGAAATAACAACAGATGAAATTATTTATATGACTATCTTTTGGTATGAGTCCATGGCTATTATGGGCTACCGGTAGTTCATTTGTGGAAAGTTTTAGTTCTGACTAATTTTTAAATTAATTTTTAATGTAATTAATTTGCTGCGTGACGTACGGCACGCAGGGAGGTCTCGGCCTCAAAACCCAGTCAATATAATGCCCTTTGGTAAGGCATTAATCCTAATGACCAAGTCCCTCTGACAAGACTTAATGCTGTCAGTTCCTTGGTTGCTTATTTACAAATCATACACATGTTTTCTTAGCAGTCAGTTAAATCTATAAAACCAACCAAACCAATGAACTGGCCAGAGTAAATGTTGATGGGGTTTTGTTTACATACCCCCCCCCCCCCCCCCCCCCCCTCCACGCCCCTCCACACCCCTCCACACACCCCCAGTAATTTGCAAACTTTGTTTACCTTTGTCTTTCTTCTATTCTGCCTGGACCCGCCATGGCTCTATGAAGGCTCAATGTTTATTAATGAAAACATATATATATATATATATATATATGTATCAAGGCCTACCGGTAATTCCTTGCAATCTCTCATTCCCCTGATGCCTTTGGACATACAGTATATTCATTTTAATTTCTTATTGGGGGTCCTATTCATGCTACATGCACGCATGTACAGTCTCCAGTCATCTCTGCAACCGTCACATACCCTCTTACATAAATTTTAGTTACCAGGCAATGTAAGTAACCTTTTACATCTATCTAAGCTATTACATCTGTGAAGCTTTCTTTAACTAGAGTTCTATGTACAGCGTGACTACTCTGGAAAGATGGGATTCACTGAATTCAAGGAACTCTGGACTGTTCTTAATCAGTGGAAACAGACCTTCGCGACCTATGACCGTGATAGGTCAGGTCAAATTGATGGCAACGAGCTTGCAGCAGCTTTTGGTGCTTTTGGTATGTCGTCTTCTTCCACTTCTTATCGGTATCCTTCTTCTCTTTCTTACAAAAAGACAACATTGTTGAGCACAGATTCATTTTAGAGGTTAAAGCCATATAAGTGTGCATGCATTTATCAAATGCTATGTTTATCTTAAATACAATGAATACAGAAATTCAATGTACAGCCGAACCTGTCTATAAAAACCCCATGGGAGACAAGAAAAGTGGCCTTCGTAGACAGGTGGTCTTTGTAGACAGGTACCTTTAGTACATGTTTCAATGAGAAACCATTTTCAAATGCAAAGGTGTTGACCCTCTTGGCCCTTCCACATATATAGTAGCTGCGGGATACATATGGACATATTATTATCATCATTATTTTTCTGCTTCTCTTTGCTATTATCATGCAGGCTACAGGTTATCTCCACAGGCCATCGGAGCACTGGTAAGACGTTACGGAGTCGCCAACCAAATCCCTTTTGATGCTTTCGTTGCGTGTGCAGTGCGCCTCAGGGGTCTGACAGGTACAGTATAGAGAGCTTGTGATCAATCCTAGCCATCAAATTAAACTAAAGAGTAAAAATCTCTTTACTCCGTGTTTAAGCCCCACTGCACTACTTATAGCTACTTGCGCCCTCTATAATAGCAAACAATGCCTAATTAGTGACCATTGGTCCCCCATGATCCCCTTTTTCTTATGTTAACTTAGAGCTGATTTGATGAGATAACCACCTGTCAGTGACCATGCAGGGAGGTCTAATCCCTCCTGGCCAAACTAGTGCAAAGGGGCATTAACACTGTGTTAACGACCTTCTGGCTCTCAACAGACTAAAGGCTCGTTCAGATATGACGCGGCAAAACCGCAGCGTTTATAAAAAGAATTATGCCTAGAGTGTAATATGCTTAACATTTCTGTATCTAGTAACACAGAGCTCATTGAATATGCGCAATTCCTTTGTTGCGCAGTTGCCATTTAATTACAGGTAAAAACACAGTGACTTTTTGAGGCAGTTTATTGCGCCCTATCTGTACAAGCCTTAAGGATCATATACGCATAAATTTCAAATATGAGTATCGGCTTCTTCAGACATCTTGGATAGATTGATTGGACAAAATATGATAATTCTTGTGTCATGCCTCTTTCATATATAACTGTATGAACTGGGCCCCATAACACAAAGCTTGCGATGATTGCATATAGTGATCAATAAAATCAAAATGAAAAGTCAATCATATGATCAATTGCTTACCTTTGTAGTCAATGCTCACAAGGTCTTTGAACTGTGTTTACAAAATACCAGAAAATACCTCCTTGCCTTGATATCTTGAAGAATATTGAGGCAATTCTAACCAAACTTGGATGAAGTATGTATGAGCATGCAGGGATTGAATGATTAGATTTTGGGTGTCAGAGGTCAAAGGTCCCAGAAAAAATAATTACCCGGTACTCTTGTAATTTAACAGATGATGATATCCAAACTGGGCTCAAGTATTTAAAACTACTAAAGAAATTAAATTATAAACATTTAGATCCAGGAGGTCAGATGTTAAAGGACACAGGAACTGATCATTTATTTAGTTATTTAGTTATTTCTGATATTTATACAGGGTGGCACATGTCACTAATTTGGTGGTCTTCCATGAGGCCCTGTTTGGTAAGAATAAAACAAATAACAACAGCAAAAACAAAATAGATAAATACACAAGCATAAAAACAGGTAAAATACAAATCATTTGATCAATTAATTCAAATGTAGGAATGGGCATATAAGAGATGCAGTCTTAATATTCATCTTTTTTCCTATTCTTTTCTCTCTTGAGATGGTTACCTGTCATGATTGAACAAGGCTTTATTGTTATTTTGTTTGTAGATTTCTTCCGAAGGAAGGACGTCCAGCAGTCTGGCAATGCCACCATGGCGTATGATGATGTGAGTAAAACTCTTCCTCTATACCCTGATATACCATAGCCTTGCTCGTAAATATGCTCCTGCTCCGACAAATTTTTGTTGTTTCTTTTACTTTTATTTTCAGATAAGCAGATAGATATATGCAGTGGAATACATACATATAAAGTATTTTTTCATATATTTACCCAAACCTTTGACATCATTAATTTATAATTGAACCCAACTCCTAAATTCAACCCTAGACCAAATACTTATACCTGCCCCTGACCTCAAACCTAATGTGAAACCCAGGGGAATTCTGTCCCTGAAGTCTTTCACAAATCCTGGAACAAATGTTGAGAGAGCAAATGTCGGAGCAGCTATAGGTTAAAAAACTTGTACTGAGTGACAAGATGAGGTCTGTCTGCAGTTGGTCAGTGGTATGGAAGACCCGTCAGTTATAAAATGGACTTTACTATTGGTAATCTTTAATCTTTCTCAATATCTCTCTCTCCCTCTCTCTCTCTCTCTCTGTCTCTCCCTCCTACTGTCTCTCTCTTCCTCCCCTCTCTCTGTCTCTCTCTCCCTTTTTTCTCTTTTTTTCCTCTCTTTTTCTCTCTTCTCTCTTTCTCTCCCTCTCTCTCTCTCTCTCTCTCCCCCTTCCCCTCTCTCTTCTCTCTTTCTCTCTCCCTCTCTCTCTCCCCCTTCCCCTCTCTCTTCTCTCTTTCTCTCCCTCTCTCTTCTCACTATCCCTCTCTCTCTGTTTCGTGTTTGTCTTGTTTAGTGATACATGTATTTATATTCTGAAATACAGTCTTTTTATAATCTATAGTTTTTACCTTATCCTCATCTTTTCCACAGTTCATCACCGGTACAATGACCTTCTGAGCAAGGCAGAGGCACTCCACTAGTTTCCAGTAGAATCTCATGAGTAATTGTACACTGTTAATCATAGCAACCTATTCTACATGTAAAGTACATATACATGTATCATGTATGTATTCCGATTGAGAATTGTTAGCTGGCTTTAGATTTAGATTTAAGTGCTTGTATATTACTCTGTTTTAATATGGTGATTCTGTTTGGAACATTTTATGCCATTTTGGATGAAGGAGTAAAAAATGTAATCTCACAAATTTGAATGAATTTGGCAGATCAAATGTATACCCCCCCCCCCCCCCCACTCTCTCTCTCTCTCTCACTCTCACTCTCTCTCTCTCCCTCCCTCTATCTTTCTCCCACATTCTCTCTCTTTCTTACTCTGTCTCTCTCATCTTTCTGTAATCCCTCCCCTCCCTCTCAATACCTTTCTCTCTTTGAGTTATCCATCTATTCCCAATATCTCCCCTATCTCTCTTTCCGCCTCTCTCTAATTATCAATATAAGTTGCAAATTCAGGATGATTTACGCTTAGATTTTAATTCAAGATGAAATTAACAGATTTCTCACAGAAATGTATGTTATTAATATCTTTTAATATTTAGCAGAAACCCATATGATTGTCATTTGTGTGTGAAATTGATATCTATATGAATACAACATTATTTAAAGTTCACAATTTTTGTAGTTTTAGAATAATCCTCATTGCCTTACAATAATCCTTAGTCTTTCAATTTCAACTGTATTTCTTCTTCACTTTTGATTCTTTGCTAATTAAGGAAAATCATCTAGTGATTGCAAAATATACATTTTAATTATGCAAATGATACTTGCAAGACTTCCTTAGAATTTTTTGTATTAGTTTGAGGCATTATTTTTTTAAATCTTGTTTTGTGCATGTAGCATTGTATAAGAAGGATATAAACCACATGTGTAAAAATCATTATGTGAATCTTAACCTGCTCCTCGTTTGGACCCTGTACATGTGTTAAACATATTTGTCTTTGCCACTTTGTGTAAGTGAATAATATAATATGTGGCTTACTATAGTAGTGCTATAGCCTTGTCATCTAGTCAGTGAGGCTTTATAGGTCCTTAAGAGCTGTTCTATGTGTTTCTTTTTCATCATGTGTTTCAACGATTTATGATTGATAAATGAATGGTTATAAAGGAGTGAAATATGATACAGTCAAACCTGTCTATAAAGGCCATCCAAGGGAAACAGGAGAAGAGGCCACTATAGACAGGTTGCCTTTCTAGACAGGTTCTACAACACTTAAGGGAGGAAAAATGCATGGCCACTAATGACACTTTATAGAGAGGTCGCCACTAAGACAGGTTTGAATGTAGAAGTAAAGAAGCATTGAATGTAATATGAAATTAAAAGACACATTGTATTTATATCTATTATATGTATAACTTATGAAGTAGAAGCAGCTGTGTGTTTTAATTCAAATGCAATGACTACTCCTAATCTTTTAGGCTTACTGTAAAACCAGAAGGTTTGCTGATGTGAACTTTTATAACGTATTAATGTTGGCCATTTTCAGAAGCGTTTTACATCATGACTGTGAATTTGAACCTCCCAAAATACGCTAAAGGCTTGTTAAGATTTGGCGGCAAATCACTGCACCGTACCCGAGCCTTAGTAGTATTTTTAATCACGTTAGTTTCAGAGAAGCGTTTTGACAAAAGATATTCTGCAAGATCAGTGAGTGAATTTATATGAATTCTTTCGTATCTCCTTGGACTGTTAACCAAAAGCGGAACCGAAAGAAACCATGGCCAATTATGCAACGATACAATGAAAAGGGACATGAGTTTCGAACTAAAGGTTAACAAATTGGAAATTAAAGACCTATTCTGTTACAACCAACAATTTTTATTCATAATGCCTTGAAAGTTACTCTAGTCTTACCATGGTCATATTTGTGTTTTTCCTTAGCGCAATGTTTGCCTTTAGCTCTGCAAGTCTGGAGATGTAACTTTCAATACAAAACACAACTCAACTATGAATATATCTGCAGTGGTCTAATTCTATGCATACGTACACTCTTGTTGATTTCAAGAACGAGAATTCTAATATGGTTGCTCTTTTCATTCCATATAGTCTCACTGTGTAGTGATATAATAGAAAAATATGTCAAGTTCGTACAGTCGTGTGGTAGATCAACAGTCTCCTTTGGATATATTAATATTTATCATTTTGTGTTAATGTCAGGCCATGTACAATTGTACATGGCGAATGTTTTTGCTGTAGAAAAATCCCCAGTACTAGTGAAATCCTTTGTCATCTATTCTTTCTTTCGCAAAGGAGTCAAGATGTTGCTGAATAGTTTTTGTTTTCATTACCTTTTTTTGTTGTAAATGTGGTCCTGTATCGCAGTTAGAAATACTTATTAAATCTAACCCATAGAAAAGCTTTCTGGCTCTTATGACACTTTGAAATACTTATTTTAGTTGATTTTCATGAAGCATACACAGAGGCAGAGATGTAAAAAGAAAGTGAGAAAGAGAGAGAGAGAGAGAGACAGGGAATGGGGAGAGAGAGAGGTTCTTAATTTGGGCATTTACATTGTGTATTTGCTTCACGATCCTGGCTACATGAACAGGGAGGAGGGAGACACACAATGCCCTCCCACTTTTTAAAGTACCCACAAAGTGCCCCTTCTTACATTGGAAAAGTACCTCTTTAACTTTGTAAGAAGTGCCCCTCTTTACATAGGAAAAGTGCACCCTTCACCTCTGATAATTTCCCTATTCAAATTTGAGAGGTTCCCCTTTTGCTTTGACAGGTTCCCCTTTTCCTTTGTAAAAAGTGCCCCTTCCCCTTTCAATAACTACCCCTTTTAAACTCGAATAAGCGCACCTTATATGTTCACATGTGCCCCTTTCATTATGATAAGGGCCCCCATTTAAAAAGAGCCCCTTTTCCTTCTCATAAATGCCCCTTTTAATCTATGAAAATAGTTCCTTTTCATTCTCATAAGTGCCCCTTTTCATCTCTTGTAAATGACCCTATTCAATTCTGAGAGATACTCATTTTACTTTGACAAGTGCCCTTTCCCCTCCTGATAAGTGCTCTTTTAATCTCTTATAAATGTCCCTTTTATTTTGACACGCCCCCCTTTTCCTTCCTAATAAATGCTCTTTTTCCTTCTTATAAGTGCCCCTTCCCCCTTCTCATAATTACCCCTTTTCATCTTTGATAAGTGTCCAGTTAATTTTAACATGTGCCTCTTTTTCTTTTTAATGAGAGCCACTTCCCCCTTTTCATAAAAGCCCCCTTTCACCTCCGATAAATGCCCCTATTAAAATATGATCGGTGCCCCTTTTGTTTCAACAAATACACATTTCCCTTTATCATTAGTGCCCCTTTTTCATTCTCATAAGTGCCTCTTTTCATGCATGGTCAGTGCCCCTTTTCAGATGCGATAAGTGCCCCTATTCACCTCTGATAATGACCATTTAACAATGATATGTGCCCCTATTCCCTTTCTAATAAGGAACCTATCCCATTTTCATGAATGTCCCTTTCACGTCTTATAAATGCCCCTATCAAAATCTGATGGGTGCCTCTTTTCCGTCGACAAATGCCCATTTCTCATTCTCATAAAATCCCTTTTCATCCCTGACGCGTGCCTCCTTTGTTAGGTGTAAGAAGTGCCCTATTGTCACCATTAGCCTTTGTACTTTGACACGTGCTCTTTTTCTTTTGTAATAAGCGTCTTAACCCTTTCGATAAGTGTCCCCTTTTCCTCTCATCATTAAACGTGCCCTTAATATCAAGCGAGTAAGAGCAATTCCCAACCCCCCCCCCAAAGCTCGCTCGCTACTCTCGTTCATAGTTATAGATGTTATAATTATGTAACTTATCAAAGGTCTTTTCAGTCTTCCGATATGAGAATGTGCTTATAACCCCATCAGGATTGGGTTTTTCCTGTTTATAAGATGTAATTTTTCGCACTGCGACCACACAAACCTCAACAAAATTCCTCGCTCGCAAATGAATTTTCAGACCATCACACCTATCTGCAAAGTAAGATGCTTAAGCAATACCGTATATGATGTATAAAGAAAAAAAATATGGAAATCATTCCTCAGGCTGATAATGTAATCACAATATATAGGGGTATGTATATATACCAATGTCTAAAAAATTGTATATTTGCGGTTTGAGACATCCCTTGAAGGTGCCTTTTTTTTCCAGAAAGTGCCCATTTTTGTTGGTCCCCCCTCTCCGTCGCTCCGCCGCCTCTGCATTAAGCACACTTATATTCTCTGTCAGGATGGTGGGGGGGGGGGGGGGGGGGGGAGGTGGGGGGGGGGGGGGGGGGTCGAACCCATCCAAACAGTCATTTTCCATAATAGGACTTACGGAAACCTGGTTATCCAGTGAATCAAACCTACCATTTGCATTAGATGGTTATGATCTTGTTGTCAATAATAGAAAAAATAGACCCGGCGGGGGTGTTGCATTTTTCGTTTCACACAGTTACGACTATTCAATTCTAAATGAAATTAATGTAATGAACGAAACACTGGAGTCTCTTTTTATCGAAATCAATGTTCCGGATACTAAAAATATAATCATGGGTATTATGTATAGACCTCCAAGTTCAAATTTAAATGATTTCATAGTGTACCTTACAGATTTACTAAAGAATCCACTTTTTATAAATAAAGATGTTTTCATAATGGGAGATTTTAATATTGATATTTTAAAGCATAATAACAACAATATATCCCATGAATTTCTCGAAATATTTTTGACTGCCTCGTTTTTGCCTTTAATATCGAAACCCACCCGTATGGCAAATCACTCCGCCACCCTTATTGATAATGTTTTTTGCAATACTCTTCCTACCCCAGACTCTTCTGTAATTATATCTGATATAACGGATCATTTTCCTATTATGTCACATTTTACCCTTAAGCACTCATTAGTTAATCATCACAGACCATCAAGACGCAGACCTAACCATGAAAATATTGCCATTCTTGGCGCATCTTTAGACTCTGCTGACTGGTCGTGTGTTTACGATAATAATGACGTAAATGTATCTTTTAATAATTTCCTTAACATATTTCATGATCAATTAGATATTCACATTCCTAAAGTTAAAGACAAAGGAACTACCTACAAAAAATCACCGAGACTTCCATGGATTTCTAAATCATTTTACGTTCAATTAACAGAAAAAATAACTTATACTATAAATGTAAAATGAAAGGTACTGAACAGGCAAAAGCTAGATACACCAGTTATAAAAATACTTTAACTAAAACAATACGATTAGCAAAAAAAACTACTTTACGAACCAGTTAACTTTATATAAGAATGATATTCAAAACACATGGAAGATTTTAAAACAAGCAATGAATTTATCCAATAACAAATCAGATATAACTAAAATTAGGTATAATGATGATATTGTCGAAGATCCTGAAAACATAGCCAATACTTTCAACAACTTTTTTTCCTCTATAGGGACAAACTTGGCTGAAGGGATTCCTCCTTCAGCCAAACATTTCTCTGATTACCTAGGCACACCCAACCCCAATACTATTTTTCTCACTCCTATAGTTAAAGAAGATATCATTGATATTGTATCTAATTTGAATAACAAAAAGAGTCCCGGCTATGACGACATTAATAATTTTATTCTAAAAGGTGTAATATCTTCAATTGTAAATCCTTTAGTACACATTCTTAATCTATCGTTACTTAATGGACAAGTCCCAGATAATATGAAAATCGCAAAAGTCATACCCCTGTACAAAAAAGGTGATAAGTTGAATGTCAGTAATTATCGACCAATCTCTTTATTATCCTCCTTGTCGAAAATTCTAGAAAAAGTTGTTTATCGTAGAACTGTTTACTTTTTAAAAACTCATAGTATTTTTTCCAACTTTCAGTTTGGATTTAGAGAAAAACATAATACAGAACATGCCTTATTGAATTTTATTGACAAAGTAGCGCATGCTTTAGACAATTCTTCTCACCTAGTTGGCATCTTCCTGGACTTCTCCAAGGCCTTCGACACCATCAATCATGACATCTTATTATTCAAACTTTCTCATTATGGGGTGCGTGGGAAGGCCTTGGAGTGGTTCAGGAGTTACTTATCCAATAGACGACAATATGTATTCTTGAATGATCATGCTTCCAATATGCAAAACGTAAATTGTGGAGTACCGCAGGGAAGTTTGTTAGGCCCTTTATTGTTTATTATTTATATTAATGACTTTTGTAAATCATCCGATGTCCTTTCATTTATACTTTTTGCAGACGATTCTAATTTATTTTATTCCCATAGAAATCCAAATTCCCTAGTCAATGTTGTAAATTCTGAACTTGAAAAAGTCACCCAATGGATAAAAGCAAACAAACTATCCCTTAACCTCCAAAAAACCAAATATATGTTATTTAGTAATTCTATTGACACACTGCCCAAGAATATAATTTTTGACGATACCCCCTTGGAAGTTGTTTCATTCATTACATTTTTAGGCATAACTGTTGATAACAAACTTTCGTGGAAATACCATATAGATAATACATGTAAGATCATTTCAAGGAATATTGGCATAATAAATAAACTTAAATTTCATTTTCCGACATCATCCCTACTCATGCTTTATTCATCTTTAATTTTACCATACCTGAATTATGGAATACTTACTTGGGGCAACACGCAGCAAACTCTATTAATAGACTGTTATTATTACAAAAGAAGTCTCTCCGTATTATTTACCATTCTGCTCCACTCTCACACACAGACCCGTTATTCGTTAATGGCAGACTATTAAAAACAAATGACCTGTATCTACTTCACTTAGGACAATTTATGTATAAGTATTCAAAAAAGACCCTTCCACATATATTTGATGCCATGTTCCCCCTAAATCGGTCATTTCATGATTACCCAACTAGACGGTCAAACGAGTTTCACCTACCACTCTTTAGAACTTTATTAGCGAAGAAGTCTTTTATGTATGATGGTCCTAGATTTTGGAATTCTCTAAGTGAAAGTATTAAAAATAGTCCATCCCTAAATTCTTTCAAGAAAAATCTAAAAACATTTTTGCTCAAATCTTATAGTAATATACAAGAATAATCTGATAACAGTTGGTAATCATCTTCATTTTTCATTTAGGTCTTCATCATCTGCTCGATTAATTTAATATTTATTTGGTCTTATGATCTTACCTTCCCAAAATTAACATTATAACTTACTTTTTCCAGTCATGATTTGTCCTGCTTCTTCTTCTTCTTCTTCTTCCTTCCCCCTTTTCCCCCTTTCCTTCTTATCTGTTTTACTTGTCCTTGTTCGTTTCGTGTTTGTAAATTGTATGTTGTTTTGAAATATTGTCTTGTGTTTTCTAAGTCTTCGTAGGCAAAATTTGAAACATTTATATTTTTGTTTTTTTCTGGGGGATCCACAACCTACAAGCACTGCTTTTTAGTGGATCCCCCCCATTTCCTCAGAAATTAAGAAATTCTTGTAATAATTGTATTATGTGCAAAGTTTATTTGTATAGTTTCTTGAAAAAATGAATTATGTATGAAATCAAATGTAATATCTTTGTTTACCTTTCTGTTGGAAATGAAATAAATATGAATATGAATATGAATATGAATATGATGCGAAGGGCATGTTCACATTCTGCAGATTAAGATCTAGGCCTTCGACTAATACAGACACCGATTGATTTAACATACGTGCAGTGCATATTCTCTAACTCAATTCACTCGCAAACATGTATTATTTGTATATCAGCCAATCAAATTAAGGTTTTCATGGAAGTTAACATCAATGGCAAATGTACCGTTCAATGATACATTTTATGCAACGTGGCTCAGGCTTGGATAAGCCTCTCCAATTGAGTAAATCACGGGGCTTTTTAAATTGCCTCACCATCCAACCTCGATCCATCTCGACTGAACCATGGATCCCATCTTTAGCTCACATTAAACACCACGGATTACTCTGAAAGGGATAGGCGTCCACCATATATTAATTCCAGGGTTGTGATTTGATGTTTACGACGACGGAGCAATTACCTTTCTAGTCAAAATGAAACAGTTGAAAACTAGTCGAAAGCTAGTGGGAGAAAAAACACCACACAGGTGTTTTTTTTAATATTATTTTTGTACACTATTTTCAAATCTGAATATATGTTTAACTATCTTTTGTTCCAAATCTTCAGCCTAGATTTGTGCGTTTTTTAAGGGGCTATTTTGTAGAAAACACCATAAAGGTGTAGAAAGAATAGCCCCCCCTCAAAAAGATATAAATAAATTAATAATACATATACAATGTATATATATATTTTTTTCGCATGTGTTTAGTCGGCGGAGCATAATCATGTCGTACAATCATACCACACATTTGCATAATGATCGAATAGCCCAATTAATAGAAAGATTATAGATAAAACTGAAGCCTAAATATACCTCCGTCCATAAGAAGTCTTTGATTTCATAACAATCGCTGTAAAGAAAATACAATTACCAGCCAGAGCGTTCTCACAGATTTCCCGCATTGTGCCTTCGATTAATGTAGCTGCGACAAATGAATTGCTCCGCGGTAATTTCCTAAACTTACCGAATACTTAACTTCAGCCCTAATCCAGTTTACCTGACCCTATATCTTAGCCTGAACCTAACCCATTTGCAACAGGCTAACCCTAACCCTAACCCTATACTTTTTGCACAATAAAGCCTGGAGCGATTGTCGCCGATAATAGTCGGAGCAACCCCTTTGTCATCACTCAAGGGACCCGTCTCATATAGAAAGCTGCGAGTGATCCCAATCGTTCGCATTTTTTTCTTTCATATTCATTATCTATCATTGCGCAACTCTGTAAGATATATAAGATCGTAAATAAAGTTTGTAATTGATTCAAGGACTTGTTTTCGAGCCCCCCCCCCCCATTTACAAGAGGAACATGTAGAAAATGAATGCAAAGAAACCCTAAACACCCCATAAAAACAGAACAGCTCCTTGTCAAGGTGAGTGCATGAATTTGCCCATACAATTTTCAGCACAAGTGAAGCAGGCTTGTTATAACTTTTTTCTTCTAAATTTTCATATTGCCGAAGGTTCACTTATCCGAAGTAAGGTCCAAATGCTCAACCCGAAAGTTCGCAGTTCCGATCGAGGGTTCGTCACTACGAAGTTTCGTAATCCGAAATTAAATAGGGTTCATATAATTCAAAAAATGAAATGGAACCATGTACCATTTTCGGAATTACTAACTCTATTTATTTGTTATGAATAACCAAGAACAACCGATCTTTGGAATAATTATTAATTATCATTAAGTATTTGATTTCACTTGTGCCTGGAAGGGGAAAAGCAACCTGAATCACTGTGACCCACGGGTCTCTCCTTCCGGTATAACTGATTGGGGTTGTGCAGTTTTATTTAAGCAGGGTTTCCTTCTCAGTTTATAAAGTGCTATCCCTGAGGGCCCTGCACAATACAAACAATGCATACAAAATATTTACACACTATAATAAGTCCAAATATTGAAGACATAAATAACATAATAAACAAAGGTTATGAAAACAAAGATGAATAACTTAAGAAGAAATATGAATACAATATTGTAAAATGTATGTCTATACTTTTACCATAGAGAAACCAATGCTCTCTGCATCTTTGTCTGTGATTTGAACTGAAAAGAGAGTCTTCTTTCTTCAAATTCGTTTGTCTTCACTTGCATCTCAAAAACTGCTTAAAATTCTCCTTGAAGAAGACGTTGGTGAAAGCGTACAAGAATGGATTTATTGCGGAATTCATCCACAGAACGAATGCCACGAGATGGGTAAGCGCTTCATAACGAACACCAGAGGAATTTAAAAATGTATAGCATCCGTTGATATAGAAGGGCAACCAGCATAATGAGAAGACGATCAGAAGTAATGCCAAGAACCTTGCCGCTTTTTGGTGTTGAGAACCTGATCCGCTTCCATGAATCCGCATGTCATCGTTTTCCAAGGAGGTTGTCCGAGACACATATGATACTTGGTGGTCTCGACCTTGCCTGGTTTGGAGCTTGTTGGTACGTCTCTTCAAACGAAAATACACTGTGAGATTCAGGGCGGAGACGCATATAGCAGGAACCAGGATCTCGATTAAGAACATTACAATGAGGACGACCAGATTCTTTCCGTACCCAAGGTCACATGCGGCTATTCTGTTCTCATCATGCATGAATCCTGTCCTTGAGGAGTAGGTGAAGGCTAGAGTCGAATGGGCAGCTAGACAGGTCATCCAGAGGATACTGAAAATGATGGCTACCTTCTTGTGGGATTGTCTCGATAGATGCCGAAGGGAATTGTGCACCATAAGATACCTGTCGACGCTGATGGCGATGATCGTCATTACAGACATGTCCGTCGCTGTGTAGTCCAGCGCCGTCAAGATGATACAAAACGCCCCGCCAAACTTACACTTACCTGTAAGATAATAGGAAAATGAATTGCCATCTCAACACCCACAAGAAGGTCGGCCACAGCAAGGTTGAGAATATAGGCATTGGTTGTATTTCTCCTGATCCGTTTGTCCCTCTTGTACGCCAACAGGACAAATGTGTTGCCGACAAAAATTACAATGGCACACGGCAGAAAGAAGACACTGACCAACACATAGCGAACATAGGATATATCCTGTTGTACTTCAGGTATACCTGTGGTAAGATTGTAAGGATCCATCATTGTCGGATATGAAATTTGGGCATGTGGCAATTCCAGAGTCTACATCAATGTCCTGTGAACGTTCAGAAGCAACTGGATTATTGTAGAGTGTGGGGTAAATCGTATTTATGTACACTTCTGTGTATATTATTATCAGTTATGGGATAACATTACCTCAGGAAATCTTTTGTCAGGTTATAATGATACATCATGAAGAAGTATTGTTACGATTATGCATATCATAATTATATAGAAAGCGACGACTTGTGAATAACTCAGGGTAAAAAACCCTGACTTCTCGTAAAGGGTGGAGGTAATAACGTGGTGCTGAAGGACAGTTAGAGGAGTGTTGAGGTACGTGCGTGTATCCTTGATAAACATATGGTGCCGCGTCCAGTGGCCTTTGAGAACCCGCTGAAATTATTTTCTTGAAAAGAGTGAATTCTGATGTGAACGCTTGATGAAGATGTGCAGCTCTCTATCCAAAACAAATGATATGAGCTGCCTCACGGTGTTGTTCAAATGTGATGCATTCCTGAGGCTGAGGCACATGTCACCCTTTCCATCTGTCAAACATGAATGACAAGGATAGCAAAATATTAGATCCAATAGTAGAACATCCTTATGGTCAATAATAAGCACCGATGACACTCATGGAGCAAAAATGAGAATTGGTGAAGAATTAAAAAAGTCCCCGGCAAAAGATGGTGCTGAAGTATCGAGTAAGTAGTTAAATAATTTTAAATGATTCAACGTGATGAAAGCTAAATCGTTGGGCTATTCCCGGGCTATTCCTAGTTAAGAATAATAACATAATGTCAGTGCACAACAACCGCTAAAATAAACCTATCCACAAGGTGGGCCATGTGTAGTTCCTTTTCAAGGGAGACTCCAAACTGTAGCCTTCGTTAAATAATTCTCATCAACGAGTTCTGATTGCCCTAATGTCCACCATTTATGATCAGTCACCCATCAAACCGAGCCCAAACCGACATAATAATTTGCCATTTGTGATAAGGTATTTTTTTAGTTCGGGTTAATGTTCGTCTAGAGTCGTTCTTCTTAGACTGTTATCGAATATTAATGAAGTGCTTGCTGCCATATTTCAGTCATACAGCCAAAACCGATTCCATGCCGACCCCAAAAGGACCGATTCATGGCTCTTCGAGGCAGATCGGTGCTTAAGCCTGTTACCTTGTGTCTCAATGCTTGTGACAAATTCAATGAATCGCCCAGCGCGTCGGGATAGTCGGATATCGATCAGCCGTTGCAGACATGAGATCGCGTTTGACCATGATGACGTTTCACTCCTATCTTCCAATCGTAAGGATGGCTTAACTTGTTTAATAAATTATCCGGATGAAGCGAACAAATGTAATTACGTCCGTAGAAGATCATCTCGAAAAGCCACCCTGAGCTTATTTGATCGTCTTTCTGTCATTTCATTCCCTAACTAAATGACCAGCGTCAGGCTAGTCGGATATCGATCAGCCGTTGCAGACATGAGCTCGAGTGTGACCATGATGACGTTTCACTCCTATCTTCCAATCGTAAAGATGGCTTAACTTGTTTAATAAATTACCCGGATGAAACGAACAAATGTAATTGCATCCGCAGAGGATCATCTCGAAAAGCCACCCTGAGCTTATTTGATCGCCTTTCTGTCACTTCCTTCCCTAATTAAATGACCAGCGTCAGGCTAGTAGGATATCGATCATCCGTTGCAGACATGAGCTCGAGTTTAACCATGATGACGTTTCACTCCTATCTTCCAATCGTAAAGATGGCTTAACTTGTTCAATAAATTACCCGGATGAAGCGTCCACAGAAGATCATCTCGAAAAGCCACTCTTAGCTAATTTGATCGCTTTTCTGTCACATCATTCCCTAATTAAATAACTAGGGGGCGTTTCACAAAGCCTTTTTTCACTGACAAATGACAAAAATCATTGGTAAAATATCTACCGTTTGTTTACAATAATAAATCGTCATTTTATTTACTGCAACTCGCTTTGCTCTCGCTCGCTTTCAAAACCTAGATTGAGTAAATTTGAACTTCGAGCATGAATCTTCACACAAAGAAAAACCTGGGTGAAGAAGTAATTAAAAAGAGACGGACCAATATTTGTTAAGCACTTTATCATTTCGCAATTTGCGTCAGAGGGTAATCGAGGCGACGTTTTACGATTGAAGAGTATTAACTTCTGGATTACTAGATTACGAACACCGGCGTCTTGGTCTTTATATAGGAGAGGCATAACCGGGCTGTACCTTAGTACTTAGTTTGTCCTACCCCCCCCCCCGGGGTCATGAGACAGGCCATGTTTGGCATGGATTCGGCTGCAACGATCGAATGCTGATCGAGTAAAAACTTAAAATCTTTTTTATAAATATCTCCGATGTACATGAAATATTTCGCTAATGTTCTTCTCATTTGGTCTTACAGAGAAAAGTCAGGTATAATAAAGCTATTTCCTGAATCTATAAACTCAAGGTCAGTTTCATTAGGTGGTCTGTTGTGATTCACGGATCACCTCTGAATTCCATTTCCTTTCCATTTTTAAACGTGGCAGAAAAAAAATTTCACCCTGTTAAATGTTGTGTTATATCCCCGAGTTGATTTGATCATAGTGTTGGGGCTTTCCTTTTTAGGAAACAACTCAATTTGTCAGAAATATAGAGTCCTTCATTAATGAATTGGTTAACGGCCGCATATGTCTCTTTGTTCGCTGTTTTTAATGACGGGTGCGGTATGGTCATTAGCGAGCTTTAGATTTTGACACCGAACGACCTCGACTACGAGTGACGTCATTGTTATGCTCGTTGTGAATCCACGTTGGGTCTCCTCTTGCTAGCACTTTAGAGGTCACACGACGCGGTGCCAATGTCTAAATGCATGCGCTAGTGATGCGCAGTGATACGCATTGATATGCGCGCGGCAAGTTTTCTTTGTTACGTCATATATTTGTCTGCACAGCTGTTCGAACGTCAGCTGTGCAGAAAACTCCTTAATTTCGTCAAAAAAGTGAATTTAAATAGGCTGAAGTAACGTGATTGATCAAATTCATAGGTATTTGTTGTTTTCATTGCAGTCACATAATTTCTTCTTGAATTATATTCTCATCAGATACTGTAGTCTGATGGCTGGCTTCGGCATTTGTGTCCAGCTCGTAGTCGTTGTGATCACTTCGAGATAAGCCTAAAATTTGCCAGACTCCCGTTGTGTCAATTCACAGACGACGAGCTAGAAGCAGGTGGCGCATGCGCAGTTAATCAAAATGACGTCACTCGTAGTAGAGGTCGTTCGGTGTCGAAAATCTAAAGCTCGCTATTATCCATGCTAGGCCATCCTTTCTTAGTGTTTCTTTTCATCTCATAACCCGAACCACGTGAGGTTGTTCTCCTTCTTGGGGATGAGCGAGTGTCCTCCTGATTTGGTTCTTCGTCTTTCAACGGATCAGTAAGAGTAGTGACCATTGTGATTTGATGCTGCTTCGTGCTACCTGAATGTCGATTAGGGGTTGAGCTCGAGCTCCGTCTCCTGGTGCTCTTACGAGCCGGACTCTTCACGCTGGATCTCCCTCTCCTTGTCGACGACCGGTCTCGTCGAGGAATTAGGAGACTCCGTGAGGAAAAGCCAGGTTGCTGCTCGCGCAGGTCGTCAAGGAGTCGATGAACCCAACTTTGGCAGGCGTGTCTTGCACATTGGTTGCTGGACAGACGCAGAGGGCGAGCTCCGAATTCTTTGATGAAGCATCTGTAGCAATGCTTGTCTCGCCAGTATGATGCTGGCCAAAGATGATCTGTGGATTGACGGGAAAAGCAAAATCGATTGGAGCAGTTGGTTTCGTAGCATTCATCATCATAATCATCTGCCACCAGGCGCGTACGCAGGGGGGGTGTTTGGGGGGTTAAACCCCCCCCTTTGGTATTTTTATGTGTATAAACCCCACCTAAAAAACCCTAAAACCCCCCCCCTTTGGGATTTTTTTTTTTTTTTTTTTTTTTTTTTAATTATTATTTAAAAAAAAAAAAAAAAAAAAAATTCCCATGGATGACCTCAACAAGTGACCTCACCCCCCCCCCCAACGGAGCAACATGTCAAATTTTCAAATTTCGAGACAAAAAAAAAAAAAAAGTGTCCTCTTACCCCCCCCCCCCCCCCCCCCCCCCCCCCCCCCCCCCCCCCCCCCCCCCCCCCCCCCCCCCCCGCTTATTCAGCGGCTGGCTGAGTCGTTGCGAAATTTTCGGCCCGATTTATAAATGTTAAAACCCCCCCCTTGAAAAAATCCTGCGTACGCGCCTGTCTGCCACCATCACCGTCCTCAACATTACAATCACCATCATCATTATCCATCATCCTCATCACCATCACCATCATCATCACCATCATCCCTCCGTCATCATTGTCGTAGTCGTCCCCATCATCACCTTACTCATTACCATCACCGGTATCATCATCATCCATATTGTTTATCATCAGCATCATCAGCATCATCATCATCATCATCAAATGCATATCTCGACAACCATGACAACGGTTTATCACGGCATATTATCCCAGCTACATATCTGGGCAGAAATGATCACCCTCTGAAGTATGCAGTACCCCCAGCTTCCATTGATAGCTTGAAGTACTCCTTCTATCCTCGCACCATCTGGACGTGGAACCACCTATCAGCTGCTGCGGTAATATCTCCAACAGTGACCATCTTCCAGGAGGCTGCTCTACCCATCATCAGAGCGTTGCCTCCTCCTGTTGGGTCCAAGCTACTGTAGACTCCACGTCTTGGTTTTTACTTGCACGTCCACCGTTTTATTGTAAATAATAGACATCATTCACTGTTTTGAATTACTTCATGCACTGTCACTATGCCAGCACGTTGCACGGACATCCCAGTTTAGCTGTATGATAGCTGCCATCGGGATTATCTCTACAAGTAACAAGGAAGACAATGTTTGCCTCCCCCTTCTTTCTCAGTCTCTCTCTCGCTCAGTCTCTCTCTCCCTCTCTCTCCCCCCTCTCTCTCTCTCTCTCTCCTTTCCATGTGACTTACGAGTAGCAAACTTGAGAGCTTTGATGTCTGCTCTGTGAGCTGCTGGTCCGATGCGAGGTGAATGGAGGCTAGGGACAGGATGATTCACCTTATGGAGGAGCCAATCTCCGTACGTATCCCAGAACAGTGTTCCACACCAGGGCTCAAGCTCACTCAGTAAGCCACACAGCAAGGGATACATATCTACAAATAGATACAATAGACCCTGACGTCATTTTAATTGATGGTTAGTGCCCGTTGAACATTTCAATTACGCTGTTACCTACGCTTATTGAGCATATAACATGCAAATTCATTTGATCGTTCGTTCATGTGGTTGCTAACTTCTGTGAAAATCATTGTTAGCCGAATACTAAAAGCACTGTTTGAACTTTCTATGTTGTATATTATTCACGTTTTAAATGGTTATCACTCTTTGAAAAGTCAATGAACACACCAGTCCCTAACGCCGTTATGCGTCAGGCCAATCTAATGTTGTAATGGAAAAGGTCAATGTTTGACTCAAAACTATGATCACCTTACAGGTAATTGAATGATATATTACCATATCATAATTTATATTATCGAAATAATTTCCCGTTTTACTTGAAGGGATCTTGCATAATTTCTATAACATAAAAAGTATCATAGCTGGTGATATGTTGTTGTTTTTTTTCTTCGGGGAGTATTCGTTTTTAATATATAAGAATCTTGCAGTTGGGGTAATGAAAATTATAGGCCTATATGTTTGTTCTTTAACCCGATCAACACAATCTGCTTTAGTATAACAAACATTTTCCAGATTCCAATCAGAGTTATCTTGAGCTAATTATTCAACGAGCTAAACAAGTTCTCTTTGACACAATGTGCCCGGACAGTTTAATAGCCCAGACAGATATGATTTCAAACAGTGAATTGTACAAGACAGTATGCAATATTTTAATGAATCTGTCCAATGTACACCTACATTATTTTGTATTGTCCATTATTGTTGGTGCTATTACTTGATGAAGTTTTTGGTGAAAGTCTACAGCAAACATGTGAATGTTGCTTCTGAGAATGTGCATACATTGTGTGCGTGTGAGCCTGAATCCGATGACCGGGGTAATAATATATAAATATCTGTAAAGCGCTTTGAGAGGGCCATCGGTCCTGAAGCGCTATATAAGAACTAGCTAGTATTATTATTATAAGACGTGTCCAGACACAAAACCCCCCATCATAACAACCCGGCCTATTCCCTCTTTCCCCGAGATGGTTCTGTTGCCAAATTAAAGATGTTTTTCTCACCAATTAACTGGAAGAAGGTTTCAATCAGATGAGGGGGATCGAACTGAATGTGTCGGGATATAGCTACAGTGTCTTTGATCTGCGACAGTAATGCCTCCGTCTGCCAATACAATACACAGGGAAAAGAAGGGAGAAAGTCACCTTGACAAACAATGTTAATTATAAAGTACACTTGTACAATGAAGAAAAATGTTTGTATGAATGTAGCCAAAATAGGAGAAACTGATTGTTTAAATAACGAATTCTTTTCCAAGAAAGAGGTATAGGTCTATTATGAACGAATAGATGATATTAATCATTAATAAGTCTCTTAACAACCACCCCGAATTTGAATAGTATCCGGACAGTTGATTCAAACCAGCAATTAAAAATAATACATGCAATATTTCATAAAACTTTCAAAAATTATGTTAGACAATATTATACACAACGAATATGTATGGTTGATGGGGTACTTTTTGGTCCATGCATTTTGTTAAAATTCCAAAGCAAAAAGTGACACAAATCCCCAATCATATATCTACTTGCATAATGAGTAAAATGCCCATCAGGGTTTTGTTTATTGTGGGTTAGAAAAACATTTGGGCAATAATTGAAAGCCCAACTTGAGCGATGTTTCCCAAATCGCGATAAAAATTTTATTATAATTTGAGTATTAAAAAGAAATATGCCCAAGTTGGATTATATTGCCCGCAAAATGTTAAGACTCGTACCGATTCTCGATTCGACATTAGTATCCATGACTGACTCAGCAAAGTTTAAAGTAGCCCTCCTTCCGAAATAAGTCTACCCTCTGCCACCACGACCTCCAGTTTAAATTCCACTAGGAATCTTTTGGAGGAACAACAACCAAGTACCAAGTAGTCAGACTCTCTCATGTTAGGATTTTTGTTTACCCCCCCCCCCCCCCCTCCTCCTTTTCTTTTTTACAGTGCTCGGTGACCTAAGGGCCTATAGCATTATTAGAGAAAGGGAAAACAAAACATTATAAGTTGAGTATTTCTTACGTGCATTGGAATCTGTATTCTGGTTAAAAGCCGCCTTTTCCTAGTCGTAAGAAAATCCCGAAATCCCATTTTAGCGCCCTTTTCTCTCTCCAAACACTGCAATAAAAATCAATCCCTACAATTTGCTGCGCTAGCTGGCTACTCCGCGCTAGTGTAACGCAAAACTTATTGCGCGCAGTGCGCTTTTATACAAATTTAAAGCGCTCTACGCTTGCGAATTGCACACAGAAAAATCCCAACCCATCTTGCATAACCCGATTTTAATTTTTTTTTTCCATTTACGTCGGTGACAGACTGGTGACAGACAGGCTACGAATAATCCGGATAACTAAAACCCGGATTTTGGCCACTGTGTGACACCGCCTATAGACGCCCCCTAGGCGTATTTTTTTTATTAATAAGAATATTTCTAATTTATATATTAATTAATATATTGAGTCTGACATCTTTTGCTCGAATATCTTAAGATTCTAAATTTTCCGCGCGCAAAAAAAATGTTGACACTGTCTTGTTTTGTAGTGAAAATAAATCCGGGTGGGGGCGGCTATGCTTCAGCCAGTATCCCCCCCGCCCCCACCTCGTACGTCTGTATGGTCTGTATACATAGTCTAAATGGCGGAGGAGTCGGAGAGGGGGCTACCCTTTCAGCTTCCGCACATAGAAAGGAATCTGCTTTTTCGAAACGTTTACCCCTCAGCACTGCTATAAAGGTCTGTGCAATGAGTTCGCTCATTTTGAGTGACGTTCTTCTTGCATGAACGGAGTCACTGAAGAGCTTCTTCTAATTGGTGATGTAACTCTTCTCCCACCTCCAGTCAAAACTCTTCTTCGGAGTATTTAGGAGGATAAGAATCCAAGATCCAAGAACTGAAAATTAGTTCTTCCTTTCCAATCAGCAGAAAAAATACATGTTACTCATTGTAAAGAAAGTCAGAATAGAGTGTCTATATCAGGTGCAGATCAAAGATTTTGTTTTTAAAAGTGGGAAAAAATTCCGAGAGAAAAAAATACACTAAATTTAAGGAGCTTTTCTTTCTGTCGTTGGTATGTCCTTTATTGCAAAGTCATCCAAATAATGCCGTTTCGATTTAATAAAAAAATAAATAAACATTTGAATCGATTGACCTAGTCAGTTTGCCTGCTCATGACAATATATAAGATAAGAATGTGAGTACAAGAATGTCGAATTCACGAACTCTTTTTAGAATGCCCCTAACATTGAAAATATATTGACGGTGTATTAAGAGACTGATAAACAGGGTGCGTGGGTAGGAATTATACCTTTTGGTGGAGTTGGAAAAGAAGCCCCGCGTTTCGTAGACTTTGTCTTGCTGGATGTTTTATAAAGTATTTTCAATCCACTTGAATAAAGGACGTGTGCGCGGTAATAACACGAAGTTTTGATGTGTAATGCATACATTAACCTGTTTCATAGACCTACATAAGAATGTATTTTGATATTGGGGAATAAGTAGCTATTTAGTGAGCTTTCGTCCTTCCTTTTAATAGACTTACAATTCCATGAAGTTAAAAGAGTTCCTTTCATTTAAAATCTCCTTTACTTTACGCCTTCGTAAGTCACGTGAACAGTTTTTTGTTGTCATCGTTCTTCAGAAAATTTTACAAAGTAGAGGAAGAACGTCGGAAGCATCGTTCTCTTTTTAGCTCTTTCTTTTCATTCCGTATTCTTGAGCAGGTTTTTTTCCATTAGCAGAAAAAAACCTTTGAAATTTTACTTGAATTGCGTTTTATTGACCGCTTTCGAAGCGCCAAAACAGAGCGGATCGAGGATTATTTTCCTCAAAGTTTATCATTCAAAAGGGCAAGCTGAGCCTATTTGAAAGGAAGTACGATATTTGCTTATATTTCCTTTAACGAAGGAAAAGAAATATACCGGCTAGCAATATGAGAAAAACGGAATGGCGTAAACCCTTTTCAATTCTTCAAGTTAAGATTGTGAATGAATAGCAAATAGTATGAGGATTTGAAGGTGAGCAGACACAAGTCGTGACAGGAAAGGCAGTTTCCAAACTTTTCCTTATTTACAAAATATAGGCCAACCATAATGCACATTTTACAATTTATGAAAACATGTATTCTCGACTCATTTTTCTTTGATTATATTGTTGACTTCTTTATTTAAAGTTCTCCATTCCCACTATCCTTCTGCCGGCTGTTACTTTAATGATTTTTTCATTCCATTCAAGTAATTCGCTAGACCTATTGCAAGCAATGGCTCGTAGGTATTCAATATCCATGGTGGGAAAATATTTCTTTATGATAAAATGGAAGACACTCCATACAGGAGTGAATGTAGAGTTTAAAATATGTAAAGGGTCTTAAGATCGAAATGAATACTATATTGAGTGGTGGAACTATACACATGGGGACTATGGGCACGAGGATCTTTCACCGCTGAAATCAAATAATGATCATAATGATGATGCTACTACTGCTAATAACTACTACTACTACTACTACTACTACTACTACTAAAACTAAAACTACTACTACTACATGTACTACTACTACTACAACTACTACTAGTACTACTACTACAACTACTAGTACTATTAATGATAACAATACAAATAATAATAATTATGATAATAATAATGATAATAATAATAATAGTTAAAATATTATTTTAATTAATAATAAGCTGTTACTAATGATAATAATGATTATGGTAGAGATGGTATATCTAGAACGTGCAATTCATAAACAGGTAAACTAAACTGTGAATGCAATGTTATTACAAAAACGAGAAAGTAATGATACTTAATAAAAAAAGAGCATACAAATTAGGATATTCAAACAGACCTTTATTTGGTAGATATAAACGAATATCAAATCATAATGAGTTAAAATAAAATGTGTCTGTTGAAGATTTCGTGAAACAGGTGAATCTTAGATGAAGATGCTAACTTATGTTGAGTGTAGAAAATAATAAAAAATGAAAATTTAATTTCAAAACGAGGAAAGTGGAGGGGATGGGAAACAAAACGAAAGAAGAAGAAACGCCTCGACTATTCTCATATTTCTACTACGGCCGGTCCCATCAATAACTCATTAACAATGAACACCGTAAAACGTTTGCCGCCGCCCCCCCCCCTCACCCTCCCCTTTATTGGTCGGAACCACGGTACTCTACTCATCACCCCCCCTTCAGTTTGTTAAAATGTCCTATTTATTCCACTATGTTCATATGATCGATAAAATAGATGAGAATGCACCCCTCCCCCTCCCGACCGAAACAAAGTTTGATATAGGTTCTGTATGCTTAATAGACATATATTTTCGGTTTTCAATCACCCCTCACACCCAAGAGAATCTGGTGCCGCCTCTGACTATCATAAATTCATCTATAACACGGTTGCATTTACTTTTTTTTTAAAATCATCCCCGGGCAATTTCAATGGCCTTATTTATCCGCATTTGTAATATGAGAACATTACAACGATATTACGTAATCTGACCTGATTTTGACAGTCAATACAATAGGCTAATGATATTGCGATTGATTTGAGTTCTTGAAAGTCTTTATTATCACCGCGCTCTTTAGAGCCACACATTATTTTTTTTAACTCATTAACCAATACGCTGCATCAATTTGTAGATGTCAATAACAAATCATGTTTTGAAAACTATATTTGACCCAATTAAATACATTTTTGATTCTTCAATGATATATGAAATAATTGTTACCTTTTTAGATGCTGTATAATCCCTGATGGAGTGACCAAGCTGGCGACTCTGTTAAAGTAATCTCTTTACACCATGGAATACATGAGATGATGATGACAACAAATCGAACCATACCGCTAACGCCCTCACCCTCATCATCCTCAGCAAAACATTTGGTTTATAGTAATACACTGAAACGAGCGATTACAAAAAAAAATACCCCCACCATTTGTCGCTGTTTTTTGTTTTGTCTTGTTGTTCTTTTAATGCCATACAAATATATGAAGCTATCATTTTTTTCCAAAGACTATACAAACAAGCTCCCGCTCTTTAATTATGGGAAGCTTTGATAAACGATGATTTTTGTTTAAACACTATATAAATTTTACACACAGCGTGATATGCTCAGTATGCTAAAGATGCTATACTCTTGGCGCAATTAAATGAATATTCATTATTGTGCGGATCCGAACTGTGATTGGTTTAAACCCGGTGTCACGTGTTTTGCGAGGCCAGCCAATTAAAATGCTTCATGGATGTGCGCATGTGCAGATGTGAAAATGCTTAGGCTGGCTAGATATAGATGACGTGTGGTTACGCAAGATGCAGAAATGCAAATAAGTAAGCCTACTTTATTGTATTTCAAAATCTTGAAAAGGTACACATGAAGATATAAAATATATTAAAAGGACTCATTTTTAATTCTGTACCCCTTGCTCCTGATCTGTATAAGATATGCTCTTAGTGCAGCGTAGTGAAGGTCCAGTTTTCGTAAGTGACATGTGAATTGGAGTGGGTGGAAATCAAGAAAGCGTGAGCAAGAGGGGGAGGGGTGATAAGAGAAAGAGAAATATGCCGGGTGGAAATAAGGCAGAAAACGTGAAAGAGAGAGAGAGAGAGAGAGAGAGTAGATCGTTGCAGAGTACCGACATTGATAAATCAATATGATATTTTGATTCCCGGAATAATTTCCTCCACCCTTTTATCTTCAAAAGAGCTGCAGTATGAACTTTTTTAACGTTTCGTTTCCCCTCCCTAAATGTTTGATAAAGGGAATCTAGGCTATCTAGCCTTTTCAGACGCTTCATTACCTTGGCCTTTCTTTGTAAAGAGCAAACGGCTGGAAATAATACGTCGGTCACACCGCCAAACCGACTCCACCCCTAGAGTAAATTTTTTAATTCGTACAATTTGTCATATAGGTATTTATTTTCTACATAACTTCGCCTCTATATCTGTAGCGTGTATAATGCTTGAATATTGATATCGATACCTTATGATAGTGTAACTATTCGCACTACTCTTTGTTTGTCCTCTTACTATCTCCACTTGAATCTCCTTCTTCTTTCTCCTTCTCTACTACTTTCGTCCTCCTCTTCTTATGGCCACCCAATTCCAATAATGCTTATGTTGTTATCTGATGTATCACTTTATAGTTTTATAATTTTACCTTATTTTGTATTATTGATCGACTTATACTCTTATTCTGTCATGATTGTATTCTGTTTTGTATATTTTATTGGAATTGAATAAACTGAACTTGAACTTGAAACTGAACTTGAACTCTTCATCTTCTTCCTAATCTTACCATCTTACAATCCTCTTTTCTTTTCTATCCTTACTCTATACCATCTTCATGTTCTTCTTCAATTTTCTTTATCTCCTTTTTATATAAAATGAATTTAGGGAG
This sequence comes from Strongylocentrotus droebachiensis, assembly GCA_035222895.1. NCBI lineage: Eukaryota > Metazoa > Echinodermata > Echinoidea > Camarodonta > Strongylocentrotidae > Strongylocentrotus > Strongylocentrotus droebachiensis. The sequence goes on from JAVYIG010007426.1 coordinate 51,983, forward strand.
ATCAAATAAGAAATAAGAATTTTTAAGTTGAATATTTTTTTGAACAATTATTTACTCATTCAAGTTAAGTTCATTAATCTTGATGTTATTGATATGAACGTTTTTATATATTGTATTTTACATTCGTAAAACATTGCCCAGTTCGGCCGTTTAAACCGCGATGCAATGACTCTTGATCTTTTATTCTCAATACAACCATTATCAATCAACAACAAAAACCAACCACACCTACCGGTTCTTTGCCTTTGACAGTAATGTAATGTTTGTTCGGCCTGTAGTCGGCCTGTAGTCGGTCTTGTCGGTGTGACTGCCCTGCTGGAAAGAACACACTCATTTTCAGTGTGATTTAAAGTGTGAAATCACACTGTGACTGAGTGTGAACACAGTGTGAAACACAGTGTGATTCACACTGTAAATGAGTGTGAATGAGTGTGATCTTTCCTTTTCCGGTTATCCACACTGTGAACCACAGTGTGAAACGAATCGAGCACAATATGAAAACGCCCCAATTTAACATTGTGGAGCACACTGTGATTCACAGTGCGAAACACAGTGTGATTCACACTGTAAATGAGTGTGATCTTTCCTTTTCCGGTGAACCACAGTGTGAAACGAATCGAGCACAATGTGAAAACGCCCCAATTTAACATTGTGGAGCACACTGTGAATGAGTGTGTTCTTTCCAGCAGGATGAGCTTATAACCTAGTTTCATTTCAACTAGCTTCACATTAAGCATGTCCAATACCCTCTCTCTTTATTTGAAATCCTCTTAATGGTCAAGGTCGCATAACTCCCTATAGAAGGGCAGGAGAGTTTTTATACATAACCAAAGCAAGTCAAGAGAAGAATTTTACCAAAATGTTTATAGCCGTAACACGGTCTTCGTCTTTTCATCTATGCTCTATTAATACCCCCATTTCTTGTTATCGTTTACTCCCAGATTTCACCTATTTCTGTTCCACAGATGTTAACCTCTTTTTGATATCAGAAATCAAATAGCGAGATAAAATAAAGGGGAAATACAACTAAACAAATTTGAGAAAGGGAAAAGGAAAAGGGAAAAGAGGAAGAAGAAAAAATCCCGAAGAAGTAATAGTAGTTGTGGTAGTAATAGTATTAGTAGTAGTATTAGTAGTAGTAGTAGTAGTAGTAGTAGTAGGAGTTGTGGTGGTAGTAGGAGTAATATAGTAGTAGTATTAGTAGTAGTAGTAGTAGAAGTAGTAGTAGTAGTAGTAGTAATAGTAGTAGTAGTAGTAGTAGTAGTATTAGTAGTAGTAGAAGTAGTAGTAGTAGTAGTAATAGTAGTAGTAGTATTAGTAGAAGTAGCAGGAGAAGAAGAAGAAGAAGTAGTAGTAGTAGTAGTAGTAGTAGTAGTAGTAGTAGCAGCAGCAGCATTAGTTAAGCATTAGTAGTTGTAGTAGTAATAGTAAGAAGAAGTGCAAGAGGAGAAGGAGAAGGTGAAGGTGACTTTTGCAAACCAGCGTTATTTCCCATATTAAAGAAGCCCCTGCCTGTCTGTTGCTTTGGAAATAGTTAAACCTTTTATTTCTAGAAACAGAAAACGAGCATCACTCCTCTGAATTCATGAATGGCTCAGCTAAATGCATTCTCCAGTGATATAGATCCAATTCTATACTAGGGAAATCATCCATTAATAACGCTTTATTTTTAAAGGCGTCATAAATTGGCTTTGAGCCGTAACCGAAGCTTCATGAACTTCCGCTTTTTTATACAGGTATGAAGGTCAAAGTGAAAAAGCATGCGACTGGTGTTTTGGAAGAAAAGCTGCAATAGCTGAGCTCCATTCTCTCTATCGGCTCTTTGAATTATCATTCATTTGTTGGATAAATTGTTTGGGTAGAGAAGGAAGTACCTCTTTCATCAATAAGATTATTGGATGATGGATGTTGGGGATGAAAAATACTGGACTCTTAGAAATTAATCTTTATGAAATAACACTATTGAATAAGTGTTTTCTAGTGAAGGTGTCAATACACCAAGTTCAAATGAAAATGAGGTGGATAATACGAAATTGCTGAATGATACTTACATGCGCACGCATAATCCGCCTCGTATCTTAAAAACTAATTAATCATGATAAATATAAGCAGATGATTTCTCGGATATTGATTTTTAGTTATCAGGCGTTAAAACAAGGGATATCTGCTCTGCTCTCCGATCTTCAAACATTTTGCAATTTTCTTTTTTAACTCAACACTCCTATTCGAAGAGTTCGCCAAGCAGCGAAAGTGTAAGTGAAGTCTACTGATTATTTATTGAAATAATGTATCTACATCTTGTTATTTGAGTTGAGTTTCGCTTTCTTATAAAGCACTCCGTTCATGTATTAAATCTGATTTAAGAACTAACAACTAATATGCATAAGTCGCTGATATTACATATAAACATGTTGTTTGAAACTTAACTTTGTGGATGTAGTATTAAATTATTCTTTTCAGTAACCATTGTAACGAAGATTTTTCGTGTAATGCTTTTACAGATCTTCTTTTTTTTATCTGTGTGTATGCTTTTTGTAAGGTAATGTGTAGTATACTATCCTTGGAATATCTACAACTTCATGAGGCTCTTTTCTTTGTAATCAATAGTCTGTTTAATACTTGAAAATAGCTATCTAAAATGGACGAGGAATTAAACATTTTAAAAGAACCCGAACAGAACATGATTTTGTTTAAAAACCAAAGATCTCCCCTATAATCCTATTTTACCTTTGTGAGCGTTTTCCATCCAACAACTTGAAGACAAAAAAGGGGAAGAAGAAAGAAAAAGAAAGAGCATAAGCTTTCCTGACGATAATCATATGTCATCATCATAGTCGTCATCAAACATCATTATCTTCATCATTATTATCATGATCAGTTTACCCGTTTTTCAGTGGACTGGCCGTTGAGAGATTGGAAAGTTTTCCCTAAGGGTCACTCGATATTTTGGCTTGGGCCAGTTGCAATGAACTTTCCTGATCGAATTTTAGTCCAAGTCTACTACTGGACCATTCGAGGTGGTTTGGAACTTCTTGATACCAATCTCCACCTACGTTTGCTGAAGGCAACTTTCCTGTTCTCTCGTAGTAGTTTTTATACTGGCTATATAGGCCATCATTATTTTATTTTGTGGTAACTTGGTTTTCCATGTACTCATCAAAATTTGTTTGTAGGCTTAAACCTAAATACTGCTTTTTATATCTTCCTATAACAGAATTCCAAAGACTTTAAAACAAAAAAGGGATGTGCAATTTGGTTGATTTCTTGAAGTCTTTGCTCTCATGCTCATTATAACCTTTAATAGGATACATATTATTATATATTGGTTATTCTTGATTACAGGACATGGATACATCGATTCCACGACTCGTTTTGATAACGTTGGTTGGTATCCTTACATTGGGCCATTGCTGCAATGGCTTGGACTATGACGACGATTCGACATCTGAGATATCAATCCTCTTCATACGAGAAGAAGAATTGTTCACTGATACTATCAACGTCACAGAGGATACGACCGAAGTAGGACGAGCCCACGTTCCTGTCTGGGTGTGGCATCCATTCTTATTCCGTGATTGGTATAATTATTTTCAACTATTCTTTGGAGTGGTTGGTTTTAGCGGTAATCTGCTAGTAATCATAGTGCTTCACGGCAGACGCAAAGCCAAAAGCTCTACAGATACACTCATTGCAGCATTAGCAGCGGCCGACCTGTTGACGTCCATTATCATCTTACCGCGTCCTTATCTGCTAACAACGCCCTATCTATGGGTTACGAAATTCTACTGTTACCTGTTCGGTACCGACGCGCTTCTTCGCACATGTATTACCGCGTCGGTATTCACCTTAACAGCGTTATCTGTGCAGCGGTACACCGCCGTCATTTATCCGATACGTTACCGCTTCGCCTTTAGCAAGTCCCGCACGGTGATGTATGTCGTTGCCCTGTGGATCCTATCTGCATCAATCACAACTTATCTGATGTTCTTTGCCTACGTGGACCCCGATCTCTACATGTGCACTTACAAGGCTTTACCTCCAGGAGTTCAGATTCCAAGCGCCGTGGCGTACCTTTCAGTGTCGTTCATTGCTCCTGTCGTGATCATGGTGGTCACCCAATTCAACGTGGTTCGGCGACTTCACGGAGAAGCGGAGAACTTCAACAAAGAGAGCAGCAGGACCGATGAAAGCAATCCAGCGTTTCGCCTTCGAGTCGCTCGTAACCGTGCCATCCATCTGGTTCTGATTATAATCATCACTTTCCTTCTCAGCTGGACACCTGCTCAGCTTGGACTGTTGATAGCTCAGATCATTACTGTAAGAGGAAACCAACTTCTTGGTGAACATACCTACTGGAGCTTCGTGGTGGTGGCTTATGTGAACTCGTGTGCCAATCCTATCATATACACTACCAGGTATGAACATTGTTTGGTGTGTATGTGGGATATGTTTTACGTGCGTACGGTGTGGGTGTGTGATGGCATGTACGCAGGATTTAAGAAACACAAATCACCTGCCTATTGATAAGCATAATACAATTTTATTCAATTAAAAACAAGTTACCCTTAACCAAGTAAATTTCACTCAAAATGTATTTATTTGTATTCTAATCAGAGTTCCCCTTTGCTTCCGATGGGTAGGGAATCTGAAAACAAGGCAACACAAATTAAAAGCACAAGCGTCCATTAGGTTTCTCGAAGAGGTATGTTTCACCAAACTATTGACCAACAAGATTGTGATGATGGTGAATTAGCCGACTTGAGTCCATTTAAAATTCACATCATAGAGCATATTGATTTTGATATGTCTAGTAGGTTAAACAGAGATGAATGATACAAGTGAACAAATCAACAACAAAAACTTTCAGTGAAAATATCATTAAGTTGGTTTCTACATTTTTGATAAGATAGCTTGAAAATAACACACGAACGAAAACAAAACGAGTGCAAGGCCTTTCGAGAAACCAAAAAAGTGCAATTTCAATGCTCTATTTTTGCTCCTTTAGAAATAATTTTAGAATTATATATGATGTCTTTGTCATGTTCGCACATTTCAATAGGTGATTTTTCAAAAGTACTAGCGATGTATTACACCCATTTTCGCACAAGCGGGATAATGTCGATGACTAAAGATACATGTGAAAATAGCAATATCACAATTATGTGATAACATTTTATGAAGTATTGCAAACTAGATTATTCTGCTTCAATTCACCAGGTATCCGCAGTTCAGGAAGGCTGTCAAGGACATGTTCAAGAGGAAAAGAAGTGAGCAGCGCCCTCTATTTGACCAAGACGAAAGAGATGATGGGGCCAATAGTACGGCGACACTTTCTTCTGCCGTATCGACTGCTGCAAACACAGTTTAAATTTTTCACGTACCTTGTTTCTTGACAAAATTGCAATATATTTAAAAGTAGTTCAACAGAGATTTTTTCACACCTTTCACTTTTACTCTACTTTGAAATATAGCATAGTTTCTTATTTAGAAGATAATTAATGATAAATTCACTTTGTCCACTGGAGTGAGAGATAGATTGATTGATTGATTACTTTGTTTGACAATTTTGGGGGTCTAATCTAGTTTGTTTCGATAAATTCTAAATGCACCTTATTCCTGTGAAATTTCCGGCCCGCATTTTATGTAGAAACAGGTCATGATATTGATTAATTTGAACTGAATTGTTTTTCTTCGAGCTATTCAATAATCATTGTACATGTTAGCTACACAGTTTCTACTTTCATTTGTTCAAAAGACATAATTATGCCTCATTGCAGTAATGTAAATTTGTGTTCAGATATGTGATTTAGGTTTTCTAATGAAGATGACTTACGTTGATTGATGTTTCTACTATCATACAGATTAAAGAATTTAATGCAAATTATTTGATTCCGTAATAAGCATAATACATATACGTAATGAGTTGATAATTCGTGCTTTTTGTGATAGACATACTCATTTAAAAGTCGACAAAAACAAACTTAAAATTCATATAATTATGAAAGCATTTCATATTAACTCTCATTTTTGTAAAGGAATGTGGCTGCTGGATACACTCACAATTTTATAAAAGTTCCCACAATTTAGGTTAAAAAATAAACTTTAATTAAAGAAAACAGTGTCCAAATCGTAGGCCTACTCGATCTCTAAAAATAAACATTTGATCATTATCAAAAGATATTATATTGCAGAATACTTTCCAAACTCTGGGAAACTGAAAATGACAACAAAATACCCTAAAAAAATATTTTTTTAGTTTTCATTATAACAAAATATTGATCCGAAGTATTTTGTCACGTTAGACCTTTATATACCGTGTGCATAATGTTTTAAACAGCGAAGTGTTATACTGGTGAAACCTTTGACAATGAACGCCAAAAATCAGGAAAAATTCGGCATAGAAACGAAGTGATATTTAAACCTACGTGAAAGTTTGTGCTTATAAGCTGTGGATGTATTTGTGTAGGTGGAAATATATGACGTTTTGTAGGATTTAAACAGATTCATAAAAGATGTTTTGATTTTTGTAATTGAATGGGGTACCCTACTGTAATCTGTCCTACATTATTCTCTTTTTGTCGGAGTGACAGTTTTGATGCTGGCTAAAGTCGGTTGGTATCCCCTTTCAGCCTTTGACTTTCAGCCTCTGAACAGATGATAATGGACTTAATCACTATTCATGATTTCCTGCTGTCGACTTTTCCGTGAAGCCTTTCATCAATCCTTGTTTTTTTAACTAATTATTTTTACCAGGATCGTTTCTGTGGAATACTCTTCCTCATTACGTACACGATTCTGTTTTAGTATAAATGTATTTAATCGTAGGTAGAAGACATTTCTTTTGCTTAAATTGCTATAATCATTTGAATTCAAGACATGGTTTGTTTGTTTGTTAGTATGTATGTTTGTTGTTTGATTTGTATCTTGTATAATGTTCAGTAAAGAATATATTTCATACTAGTTATCATAACAAAAATGAGTCAACCTTTATATAAGGATTTTTCCTCTCAGGTTGCAGCCTAATCAGTTCATTTTGATAACCTTGTCCAATATGTTTTTAATGTATATTTTATGTAATTTAACTGATTTTTAAATGTAATTTTTTCACTGGACTTCACTATTGAATTAAGCACAATGTTAATTTCACTTTTCTTGTTGATGCTTATTATATATTTAGATTAAACAAAATGTTAATTTTATTTTTTTTTGTAAAGCGCTTAGAGACTGTATGTGAATACCTGCGCTATATAAATTTTAGATATAATTATTATTATATTTCAGGTTGCAGCCCAATCAGTTCATTTTGATGTCCTTGTCCAATTTTTGTTAATGTATATTTTATGTAATAGGCCTATATATGATGTACTTCTTTTTAACTGAATGAAATAAAATGTAGATGAATTAAATGAAATTGTCCCTCGTAAATATTTGTTTAGATATGATGGTTACCTTGTTTTCCATCACCTTTCCACCTCTAAAGAGACGATAATGGACTCTACTATTCATTTTTCTTAACTGAATGAAATAAAATAAAATTGAATTGAATTGAAAGTGTCTCTCGTAAATATTTTAGATATGATGGTTACCTTGTTTTCCATTCCCTTTCAACCTCTGAACATACGCTAATTGACTTCACTATTCATGATTTTCTCCTAACGGACCTCTCCCATTTATTATGAAATTTAATATATCTGATTGTTATATGTATTTTTTCTTTAACTGAATGAAATAAAATTGAATTGAATTGAAAGTGTCCCTCGTAAATGTTTTAGGTATGGTAGTTACCTTGTTTGCCATCTCCTTTTAACCTCTGAACAGATGATAATGGACTTCAGCTCACATTTATAATGCGCCTAATACTTTGTTTCTAGGCGCAAAACATATTATTACCCCGGTCATCGGATTCAAGCTTACCCGCATAAAATGTATGCACATTCTCCACTTCCTGGGGATTATTCCGGCCAGTCGCTATTTTACAAGCGCCACTTGCTCATCCAACCACATTAACTTTCGCATCCTACCGAGTACCTAATTAACACCTGGGTGGAGAGTGGCAAGTGTAGATTAGCGTCTTGCCAAATGAGATAAGTGCCGCTGCGGGACTCGAACCCCGTACCTCGCGACCTGCAGTCGGGTGACTTAGACCACAACACCTCTACGATAAGACATTTCCTTTGGGTAAATTGCAATATTCATTTGGATTCAAGACATATTTTGTTTGCTGGTTTTTATGTATGTTTGTTGTTTTGATTTGTGTCATGTATAAAGTTCAGTAAAGAATATATTTTATACTGTTTATTATCAAAAATGGGTCAACTTTCATATAAGCATTATGTTTCCTTTCAGGTTGCAGCCTATTCAGTTCGTTTTTATGCCCTTGTCCAATATGTTTTGAATGTATATTTTATGTGATATATCTGATTGCTATATGCAAAACAAAATTAACGGAATAAAATAGAATGGAATTAAATTGAATTGAAAGTTTCCATGGTAGATTTTGATTACCACCATTTTGTCAAACTATTAAATTATTCATTGTAGGTTTTACTATTAAATAAATATACGAGGAGTGTCGCTGGCTGTCACCATTAACAATCCTTGGTTTTTGTTGTCCGAGTGTCCCTGGTAAACATTAATTACCATAATTTTTTCCAAAACTATTAACTTATTTATTGTAGGCCTTACTAAAAAAATAATATACAAGGAGGGTCGTTGACGGTCACCATTAACAATCCTTTGTATATTTTGTCCACGTGTCCCTGGTAAATATTGATTACCATCATTTTGTCCAAGCTATCAACTTATTTATTATAGGCCCTACTAAGAGACCAATATACAAGGAGAGTCATTTGAGCATCGACGAAAACAAAACACAAAATTCAAATAATTATGAAGGCATTTGATATTTACTCTGATTTTTTTCATAGAGAAATGTTACTGCTAAATACACAGTTTGATATAAGTTTCTATTATGTAGACATCAGAATGAACTTCAATGCAAAACAGTGTTTACATCGTAGGCCTATTCAATCTCTAAAAATACAAAAACTTGGTCATTTTCAAGAAATATTATATTGCAGAATACTTCCAAACTCTGGGAAACTGAAGATAACAACAAAATACCTTAACATATTATATTTTAGTTTTCATAATAACAAATATTGATTTTGTCATATTAGACCTATATACTATATGCAGAGTGTTTAAACAGCGAAGTTGTATCTGTTAAAACCTTTGACATTGAGCGCCAAAAATCAGGGGGAAAATCGGCATAGAAACGAAATGATATTCAAAATTGTGGTTAAGTTGAAATCTGTAGATGTATTTGTGACGTGGATATTTATGACTTTCTGTAGGATTTAACAGATTTGTATATTATTTTTTTGTTGTGGTAGTTGAATAGGGGTGTCTTACTTTTATTATTGTGTTTTTGTCAGAGTGACAGTTTTATATGTGATGCTGGTTACCTTGATTGTCATCCCCTCTCAACCTCTCAATAGAAGATAATGGACATCACCTATTTATGATTTCCTTCTAATAAACCTCCCCATTTATTATGAAATTTTCAGATTCATCTGATCGTGGTTATTCCCGTCCTCAATCCTTAGTTTTTTCCTGACAACGGGGCAAATATCGATATGAAATAGTCATAATAAATCCTTAATCGTATTCTGCAATTTTTTTCTTCTCCATGCAGTGTCCCTGGTAAATATTGATTACCATCGTTTTTGTGATAACTATTTAGTTATTTATCGTAGGCCCTACTAAAGATAGATATACGAGGAGAGACGTACGATGACGGCGCGGTTTTTGCTCTCTAGTGTGATTTCGATCAAAAGAAATCCTTTAACGTACTTGATTTAAAAGGCCTTGTAAAAAAAAAGTTAGCTATATTACCTCGCAGATTCTTGTCCTGGCACATAACAACGTCCGGAAGCCGGGTAATGTTTTAAGGTAAGGTTTCCTCTAATTATTTGAATATCTGTTACAGATCATGATCTTTGCGTCCAGTTATATTATATCTTCTACATTTTGGCATTTCAAGTGGAGTCAACATTCAAATTGAATATCCGCAGATAATTGTATTTTCCTGCGGTACAACGTATAGCAGGAAAATGTTGTATATGCGGATCCTTTTAATGATTACGTAATGGGAGTGGCGAGACGCCACGATCCCGCGAAGCGGGATGGTTTGAATAACTTAGGCAGGTGTAAGTTATTGTATTGAGAAGGAAAGGAATGTTTAGAAAGGCATAACAAGAGAGGGAAATGGCGTGGTAGCCATTCTAGCTTTGTCAGACACTAGATACACGACAGAAATTTCAAATGAAAATTTTAATACAGAATAATCGTTTGGAGTTTGTTTTTATAGGAGGTATAGATATTCAAATAGATTATTTTTATTGGGACGATTTGCCATTAGGTTTTTCCAGAGCATTTGCCTTATTTAGTTTATCTCTGTTTTTTTCAACCTAGGGAATCGGTCCGGGCGTGGGGCAAAAAGGCAAAGCCCCATGCAGGTTAGGGATCAAAGCAGATCAAATTAATTTTTTTGCAATGTTCTATACAACGTCGGTACATGTATATACTTAGGTGTGAACATTGACGATTGAGATTGAAATTATGCAATGTTAACAATATTTACATTTGATATTTTTAAAATCAAGAATGAGCTTAAAAATTGAAATTATTTTGATGTTCAAAATGATATAATAACAAAGATTGTTCACGATTGTTCAAAAAGATACAATTCGAATAAAAGCTGGCTTGGTCGGTCTGGCAGGCTTTCCCATAAAGTTTGTTATTGATGTAATCTGTGAGTCATTAACTGAGTAATGAAGGATGAGAATATACAGTATTTTCTGTTCATGCTAATAATAATGTTTATATTGACCGTTCATCGTTAATGTTGCATCTGAGAAGAAAAGATCACTATGTAGACTTAAAGGAAAATCCCAACTAAATCTAAAGTTTGATCATGAAAAGTAAAAAAGGTATTTTGACCCGTGGTCTTTGAAAATAGATACAATTAACAGAGAGCCTCAATTCTGTATTGAACGATCATATTACGGGAAAATGTCATTATATGAAATGTACTACTCGCGAAACCACGAAAGCAATTTTGTCAGTGACATGTATTCCTACAAGGGCATATTGGCTAACGTCAAAGGAGTATTGATCAAATATCTCACCATTATACTGAGATAATCGCTGACCTGGCTAGTGTGGAATCTTAATTTCCCCTCCACATGTAAGTGCATTCATCACAATATATCTGTCGTGGATGAATAGCTCGGACAAAATTAAGTTTCAGGGTCTTCATTTTTTAGACCAATATATGCTATGCGAGTATCCATCTAATCAGAGTTGCCAAGGAAGGATTCTAAAGCCCACCCTGAAACTTGCTCGCATTTTGGTTTGCGCATAGATGTTTCTTGGGTCACAATTATAGCAACACATCATGGTCAAGATACAAGAGTTTGTTGGACTTAGCGAGGAAGGAAACCACTTTTAGTATACACGTACAAACCAATTTGTGTATAAGCCAGGATTATTTTGGTGTTCCTAAATGTTTTGGATGATGTTAAACTGCGATAAATGAGTAAATCCTGAACTTTCTTTTGCATATACTGTCTCCTCACAGGGTATTTGTGAATGCTGCAGAAGTGTCCATATAACGTTCCTTCTAAAACAATAACCGAAAGACTGTTATCTTCAACCTGTTACAACTGTCTGGCCTAATCATCCAAACGGAGACAATGGCTCGCTGGATTGACAACAACACAACTTTAATGACAGGATTCGTTACTGTCACTACTTTTATGCCATATTCGACGGTTTTAGAAGAAGACACCGCTCAAACTACCAATAGTCAAGCATCCGATGCAACCGCAGTTCCTTGGGTCTGGTTACCCATGGAGTGGTCCTGGTGGGTCATTGTCCAACTGTTCTCTGCCATACTAGGAATGTGTGGAAACCTTCTGGTAATGTTGGTGTTGTTCAACAAAGATAGAGTCCGTCGTTCAACTGATACTCTGATCGGAGCCTTGGCTTTTGCCGACTTCTTGACCTCTGTATTCCTCATACCACATCCGCAAATTGCTACTCTACCAAGTGATACTTGGCTGGCTCAGGTCTACTGTCGTATCATTAATCCATCCCTAATCATGTGGGTAGCCGTTGTGGCTTCCGTCTTTACATTAACTGCCATCTCTCTGGAACGTTACCTTGCCTTCGCACATCCTTTCTTCTTCTTAAGAAATGTCAACCCTGCTCGCACCTCCATGTGCATCGTTATTATATGGGTCGCTGCAATTGCAACGAATAGCTACCAGGTTGTTGTCGGGTTTGCAGCTGGGAATACATGTGTCGTTATATTTCCCTCTCCGAGTGCCCAATTTGCGATTGGTATTTCTGTTTTCATCGTTGAATTTGTTCTCCCGGTGATTGTAATGATCTTAGCACAGATCATGACAGCAGTAATCCTTCACCGGCAATCACTTCAATTCCAGGAGGGTAACTCTAACAATGATCGATCAAATGCTCACATGAACCATATCGTCGCTAGGAAACGCGTCATTCAGATGCTTTTCTTGGTCACTACGGTGTTTGTCCTCTGCTGGGGACCGGATCAAATCTTCTTTTTGATGCTCAACCTCGGTCTTCTAGACATTTCGTATTTGTATGGTCTTCTTCATCGGTCCCTTGTCGTTCTCGCGTTTGCCAACTCCTGTGCGAATGTTTTCATATATACCATTCGTTATCCTCAATTTCGTCGGGCCATGTGCGATATGTTTCGGAGTGATTCAAAATCGAAAGCTGCACTCTTTGGTGAAGTCACTGCGAAAGATCCAAGGAGTTCTACAGGGTCTTCATCCAATGTTTAAGGTTTCCATGTTGGTAATCATAATGAAGCACGTAGTTGAACATGGTCTAACGTAGTCCATTTAAAAGCCCTGTGTTCTCTCTTTATTCTGTGCTAATTGTAATTCAGACAGAAAATCAATGAACAAAATGAATCCAGATATATAATTTAAATTAGAGAGTGATTCATATTTATACACATTTTACAAACAATCTATATTTTTGTAACTGGTGTTGTTTTGCGTGGTCAAAATATTACCTCCCTGTAGGTGTGCCCGCCTATCTCTACATGTGCTCGAGAGGAGGGGGAGCAATACGCCATATAGGTATATCGAATATCCGAGAGATATAGAACGATGACATATTTTTAAAGCTTTTCCTGACGTTTTATTTTTGGGTCAAAACCTCAGAATCCTCATGACATTCAAACATTTGCACTTTGTTGCAAATGAGTGATTAATTGGGGCTTTTATTCATATTCAATGCCCAAAATTACTAAGCATAACACGTTTTTAGAAATATTGACATATCAATAATATGTGTGTGCAATGGCGGATCCAGGATTTGCCGAAAGGGGGGGGGGGGGCTAAAATTTGAAAATCACGATAGTTCGCTCATTGGGGGCGGGGGGGGGGGGGGGGGGTTAGTGAGCATAATTTTTTTCTTCTCGTATTTGCCCCCGAAAATGTGAAAATCTCACCGACCAATATTTTGCTCAGTCAGGGGGGCCGTATCCGTCGCCCCCCCCCCCCCGTGGATCCGCGCCTGAGTGTGTGAATAAGTAATTGTGAATCATAGTAATTAATAAAATAACATGAAAGGATGTTCTGTAAATGTTCAAGATAGCTTTTATGTCTAATTTGATGTTGATTACAGTGAGATGAAATTAAGATGTGACACATCTAAATACAAGAAAGAATCCATTGTGATGGTTGTGCATTATGTTTTGAAACCAAATAACGCTATGCGGTTGGGAGAAGGTTAACAAAGATGAATTTTTTCCAAACGAAAGTTTGTTTTGTTTGCTTATGGTTTCATGGCTGTATATTCGATGGGCTTCTATATGGCTTCCTGTAAAGAACACTAGACATGTAAATACCGAAAATACACTCTTAAAAAATACAACCTAGCGATAGAGAGAGTTTGGTTGTTGCTCATCAATTTACTCTGATTACCGACATTACGTCCTGGAATTTATTCTATTACATATTTAGGCAAACAGTATCGAAATATTGTATAACTGTCAAAGTATTGGATTTGTATGCCTTTCCACTGAATCCACTATCATTCACACATAATATGATTCATGTGTTTTACTTAAAGATGCCTTCCCCCCGAAAGAATTAAAATAAGACATAAAATACATTTACAAATTGAAATTTTCACTGAACTGCAAACCTCCAAAAATTGGTAACACATATAAGCGAGATGAGAAAGAATGAAATGGCAACCGGAAGAGCAATGAATTGTGCACGACATACACATATCATCATTATCTATTCATTGAGCCATGGCATTAACACCGTTTTAGTATATATTGTTGAAGACCGAATTTAATTGTACTATGATAATGATAAGTAGGTGATCATAAACTAACGAATGCAATGTTGAGAAAGCACAAGTAAATAGTAATCCAGGAAAGGTGACGTGAATTAATTATCAAAACAATTACCACCATTCGATGCCAATATAAATGCTAAAATACAACCCCCCAAAATACAAGGAAAAATAGAAATAAATTGGCCTCCATAGTTTACGACGGCTTGAGTGTAGAGTAATACAATTTTCTTTGGTCAGAGGTAAAATATTGAATAAGAGCTTGTTTGAATTACGGATACGGTAAACAGTGTTTGTCACCAAGTCAAAGGCAAGCTGTTTTAACAATGTTGTTTAAAAAAGGAAATAAAAGAATTTGACATAATTTGAGAAATATATCCCTCTTAAACGTAGATTATACATTATGTGCACAAGTTAACGATTGCAAAATGTGTTTTAGGTGGTATCATTCCCACAGATCAAACTGGCTTTATTGAAAATAAGGTCAGCAACAGAAAATGTCAGACTGACTCAGGATGTTATTGATTATTGTTTAGATAAGAAGTTGCCTTGTATTATTATGTTTCTAGATTTCAAAAAAGCATACGATAATGTTAGCCACTAATTTTTACTACGCGCTTTAAAGAAGTTTCAATTTAAGGAAGGTTTTATTAAATGGGTTCAAACTTTGTACAGTAATGCAAATGGAAAGTTGATGAATTACGGATGGATGTCAAAGTCTTTCTCTATTGAGCAAGGGGTAAGACAGGAATCCCCATTGTCTTCTTTACTTTTCGTTATTGTAGCTGAATTTCTAGCATGTAAGATCCGACAAAACGAAAATATAAAAGGAATTGATTTATTAGGTTCTGTATTGTCCGAATTAAAAGTGTATCAATTCGCAGATGACACAACCATTTTTGTAAATAGTTCTAAGTCATTGATTAAGGTTATGGAAGAGGTCAGAAGTTTGGAGCAGTGGCAGGTCCGCAAGTAAATTGGGATAAGACTAAAATAATGAAGATCAATACCGATTATGCGAATGGAGAATGTGGGGAAAGTACTGAACAATGAATGTTTAATTTGGGATGAACAAAATCAGAAAAAAAATTAAAAATATATTGATAAACTGGAAACAGAGAATATTAACATTTTATGGTAAAGTGGTTGTTATTAAAGCCTTAATCGCTTTACAAATTGTTTATACGGCAACTGTAGTAACTGCTCTTAATTTTGTTATTAAATCATTGGATAAAAGTATATATGCTTTTCTTTGGAGTTCAAAAAGAGAAGAGTGAAAAGAAATGTCTGTATAAATAAACAGTTAGATGGTGGTCTTGATATGGTGGACATGGAATCGAAAATGAGCTCTTTGTATTTATCTTGGATAAGCAAATTATTGGATGAACAAACTTGTAGATGGAAATCATTATTCAGATATTGGATTGAAAAGATTTTACGATTTTTACGATATAATTTGAATAAGAAAGATATGGAAATGCTGTGTATACAAAATGGACAGTCAGAGTTTTATCAAAATATTCTTGTTGCATGGTCAGAATTTAGATATCGAGGTTTAGTTGAGGTAACAGAAATAAGATTCAGACGGATTTACTTCAAGCCATTGACAGTCAGAAAGGAGTAATGATGGTGCTGCTTGACTTGTCCGCTGCGTTTGATACAGTGGACCATAAGATTCTGCTGAATCGTCTTGAAGACCATTTTGGTATTACAGGCCTCGCTCTCAAGCTTATCCATTCATACCCTGAAGACCGGAACAGCCATGTTCTAATCTCTGGTCAGCTTTCGAAAGCTTGTAGATTGCCACATGGAATTCCACAAGGTTCTGTCATCGGACCCTTGTTTTTCACCCTTTACATTCGTCCCATTGGTGATATTCTTCGGGCTCATGGAGTATTCTTTCACATGTATACAGATGACATTCAGATCTACGTAATGTTTGACCCAACTGATCCAGTTGCAATTGATGCTGCGCTTGGCAGACTCAGTAGCTGTATCATTGAAATTCAGCGTTGGATGAATGCGAACAAGCTCAAACTCAACGATGGCAAGACTGAATTTCTTGTCTCTGCTTCACCGCATCATCGGTCATCCCATCTAACGAACGATGTCAAACTGATGATTGGTGAGAAATCATTCCAACCATGTAAGTCCATCCTCAATCTGGGAGTAACACTTGAACCATCTGTGAACTTAAGTCTTCACGTCAACCTTCTCAGCAGAAGCATCAAGTACCACTTACGTAACCTGTGGAGGGTGAGGCGGTTTATTGATAAGTCAACATGCCACGCTGCGGCAAGGGCTCTTGTCCTTTCCAGACTAGACTACTGCAATAGTCTCTTCAGTGTTCTCAGCCAGAGGGACCTTGATCGCCTTCAGAGACTCCAAAATTCAGCGGCAATGCTTGTCTTCTCTGATCCTCTTTGGACTCACATAACACCTCTTCGACTTGAACTCCATTGGCTGCCTGTACGACAGAGAATAGCTTTTAAGATCCTACTACTGGTCTACAAGTCTCTCAACCACCGATGTCCCCCGTACATAGCTGACTGCTTGGTTCGTCGTCCTCGAGTCCGAAATACCCGCTCATCATCATCCATCTGGCTCACTCAGTGTCTCTCTAAGAAACGTGCTGGTGAGTTGTCTTTTCCATCGGTTGCTGCAAAACTGTGGAACCAACTACCTACTGCTGTGCAGACGGCCTCATCTGTTGACCAGTTCAAGAAACTACTCAAGTCACATCTATTCTGCTAGAAATTACTTATTACCAGCCTACATATACTTTACTGATCTCTGAGAAGTGTCTAACTTTTGTTTTAAGTGGCCCAAACAGTGTGGAGCGTGTGTGCAGCGCTTTGTAACTGCAAGGAAAAGGCGCTATATCAAATATCTTTTGGATTGGATTGGATTGGAAATAGAAGAGGAGATATTTTGGAAAAACAGTCATATTAGATTTAAAAATTCTATATTATTGTTTTCAAAATGGTACGTAGCTGGAATTTGTAAAGTAAAGCACGTGATTACAAATGGTAGTTGGAAATACTCGATTCTGATAAATAGCAAAGTTGGTATTCATCAATTATTATTTGAGTTCGAATACGCAAAATTGAAGAAATGATACCCATGCTATTGGTTGAATAAAATATACGTTCTAAAGAATGTTCAATTATGTTGATATCTTGTGTGCTCTCGATAAGAAACAAGAAACAATATTAGTGCTTTTAGATTTTTCTTCTGCGTTTGAAACAATTGATCGTCATTGTCTTGTACAACGATTATCCTCACGGTTTGGGATAAGTGGAACTGCTTTGCAGTGGTTCATATCTTATTTGACTGGTCGTTCTCAGTCTGTTTCAATTAATTCTGTCTCCTCGAAGAAACACAATATGTGGTGCGGGGTCCCACAGGGCTCTGTCGCCGGCCCGTTACTTTTTATTATGTTTACGTCTCCCTTGCAAGATATCATATTGGCTCACAATATATCATGTATGACATATGCAGACGACGTGCAATTGTACCTAACATTTGATTCTGGAAATCGCTCTTCTTCTGTTCAGAAGATGGAAAATTGCTTAAAGGATGTTAGAACCTGGGCATTTCAGAATAAGCTTTCTCTTAATGACTCTAAAACCGAATTTCTTCATTTTCATTCCAAGTTTTGTTCTCATGTCCCACAAATCAGTTTACGAATTGGGCAGTCTGTAATTAAGCCATCCGTTATGGCCCGTAATCTTGGTGTTGTTATGGATTCTTCCCTTACTTTGTCTAAAAATGTTGATGCCATTTGTAAATCTGCTTTTGTAGCTATAAGGAAAATAGGGAAAATTCGTAGGTTTCTCGACCAGAATACAGCCCATCGTCTTATCCATGCTTTCGTCACATCTAGGCTAGATTGTTGCAATTCCCTTCTCTTTGGTCTTCCTGCAAAAATAACCTCAAAGCTCCAGCGTATCCAAAACACAGCAGCTCGTCTTGTTTCTTGTGTTCCTCGTACTTCTCACATTACCCCTGTTCTTCAAAAACTTCACTGGCTTCCTATCACTTCTCGCATTACCTACAAAATCCTCCTCCTTACTTTCAAGACTTATCATGGTTTTGCTCCTTCATATCTTTCTGAACTCCTTCCTCGATACACTCCTGTCCGGACTTTGCGATCTGCTTCTCAATCTCTCCTCTCTCGGTCTCACACTATTTCATACAAACAGTACGGTCAACGTTCTTTCGTTTATGCAGCTGCTTTTCTTTGGAACAATCTCCCCCTTCAAATTCGCAATGCTAGCTCTGTAAATTCTTTTAAAACAATGCTAAAAACACATCTCTTTAAGTCTTGTTCCTGAATAGCTCTTTTGACCTTTTGCCTTTTAATATATTTTGTGTAGATTACCGTAGGATACTATTAATTTAAGAACTATTTGTATTTTGGTTGTAAGTGATTTGTAATTATGTACATGTATTATTTTCATTTGCAAAGTTTAATGGTAATTTAAATTGATATAATTTGTAATGCAAATTCTGTTTCCTTTACTTATCAGCTATTTTCTTCTAAACCGCTTAGAGGCAATTTTGCAATTTGCGGTATACAAATATCTTATTATTATTATTATTAAGTAGTAAACAAAACGATTTAAATGTAATCGAAGTAGCTACAGGAGATTTTGTTGATATATCTAGTTTCAAGACGAAACATTATTATTTATCCCTCCTGAAACAAAACCTTCAAAAACCAAATGTTACACGTTACTCGGAATATTACTTGAACTTACCTGTTTATTTTAATTGGCAGAAAGTATTCAATTTTAAATTTCAACAAATAAGCAATAATAGGATAAAAGCAAGCTAATTTTAAACTATTGCATAATGTATTTCCATCAAAACATAATTATGCAGATGGCGTATAATGGAAAATGACCAGTGTGACATATGTAAAGAAACACAAACTACTTTCCATGTCTTGTTAAAATGTAACACGGTAAGAATTTTTTGGAAAATTATTGAAAACTTATATTATAATTACTTTCATAAACAAATAAATATCAATGGAAAAAAATTAGTTATAGGTTATTTTATTGAAAAAAGGAAAACTTTGTGATAAACTTCATGTTAATTTTAGGACAATACATAATATACATAATGTATATTAAACTTCGGTGTGATGGTAAAGAGTATTATAGTAAAAGTCTGTTCATTAATTTCAAATTAAAACTACGATATTATATAGCAAATAAACAACAACATATATTGAAAAATTACAAAGAAATTGTTCAAGAAATGTTAAGGTTATAACTATTTATTTCATTACTTTTGCTTTTTTTAATAATTATGTCAAAATGTAAATTTATGTAAATATATATGAAATGTGAAATATGTAAAATAAAACACCTCGGTAAGAGGACAAGAAAAAAAAATAGTTTACGACGTCACTTTATCAGTATCAAATATTATATTTTCATTCATAAATAGACATATTGCTCCGGTTGTCTCATTTTCGCTCGCTGGACGTATATAGCAGGACAGCGTTCACGCTTTTGGGAGAGTAATTATTCAAGGTTCAAAATTAGACGACACTTGGTAGTGAATTTGTATGTGAGATTGATTAGCTAAATATAAAATACAAGAACATTTTCCATATCTTTAAAATATCATTGATATCTGATAATTAAACAGTTATTAAAATAAACCTACCAAACTACATAATACTATGAAATACTTGACTTAAAGTAGGGAAGTTTGATGTGGTGCACAATTGCACCCCTCTGTAAATAATCGAATGGTCCATGGTGATCATGAATATTCATGTTTTTGCAAAATGATTGGCTATACTAAATGGAAACATTACGGTGGGGGGTTAGATGAAATGGACATAATGAACCGATCAGAACTGATCTATGATAATTCATGCTTATTATCCTTCGTGTGCTTGAGCTATAACCTTACAATCGCGTGGCAAATGGCTTCCAAAGTTCGACTTGTTTCACCTGTGTTATTTAGGCAATGACGAGCTAGCGACCTATTTTGACCAACTTACGGTGGGTGAACTTTCAAAAGTCAATGGGACATGAGGGTTCCAATGATAGAGCTAATGTCAACGTACGTCGGGGTGGATGTGCTTTTCGTTTAAACAAATTATGAATTTTAAACGATTTTTGTGGTAAAAGTCAGTAGGCTAACATGTTGTTAGGCTGCTGGCTCTGACGATAGGGGGTGTTGTCAAATTAGATTAAACGGAGCTATATGCATGCAATTGAACTAAGAAAACAAGGAAGAAAGAAGAGAATGGCCTTCAATAAGAAAAAGAAAAAAAATA
Source organism: Strongylocentrotus droebachiensis (assembly GCA_035222895.1). Classification (NCBI taxonomy): domain Eukaryota; kingdom Metazoa; phylum Echinodermata; class Echinoidea; order Camarodonta; family Strongylocentrotidae; genus Strongylocentrotus; species Strongylocentrotus droebachiensis. The sequence goes on from JAVYIG010007426.1 coordinate 72,708, forward strand.
GAAGAAGACCAAAGGTTAAATAATAATAACGCCAAGATAATAAATGATATATAGATGAAGAATAAAAGACCAAGGGTGAAGGTGGGAGAACATGAAGATGGGAGGGAGACGACGAGAGGGAATTCGAAAGAGGAGGAAGGGATTCGTTGGTAGAAGCGCAAGAGAGAAACGGAGATAATAATAATAATAATAATAATAATAGCCTAATAGTCCACTCCAAATTTTTTTGTTAAACCGAAACGGAAATTCTTTTTGCCCAATTGATCGTGAGCCCGAGATCGACGTTGCTCTATCCCTTATTGTTGAACGCCACACAAGGTAGCAACAACTCCCATCTTTTAACGTCTTTTGGTATACGGAGATATGCATACGGAGGGAGGGAGAGAAACAAAAGAAAGAGAGAAGGCAAAGAGCAAGAGGGACAGATAGACAGACACAATGAGACAGAGAGCGAAAGAACGAGATGGGAGAGAGAACCAGAGAGATAAGATATGGATGCCGTGAAGGATGTTGATTGTTGTATCCTGAATAGAGACAGTTCATAGAAATGGATCCGGGCTATAAGCCTCGGACCCGGGGACAACTCGGCCCCAATGCAAAAATGGTTATTTTTTGTCATTAACCCTAACCCTAAACCCTAAACCATAACTGTAACTCTAACCCTAATCCTAAACTGCAAAAACTGACCGTATTTGCATTTGGGCCGAGTTGTCCCCGGGTCCGAGTTAGCCCAACGGGGCATGTATCGATAAAAAATAGTCGCAATAAATCCTCAGTCGTTTTTTACAATGCAAAATCTATTTTTTCCAGGTATTCCTGGTAAATATTGATTACTATCGTTTTTTTGTCAACTATTAACTTATTTATTGTAGGCCCTACTAAAAATAAATGTACGAGGAGAGTTGTTGACGGCGCGGTTCTTGCTTTCTAGTGGGACTTTGATCAACAGCGATTGTTTAACGTACTCGATTCGAAAAATGAATAACCAAAGAGAAATTCGTGAAAAGATTAAGTCTCTTCCTAAACCAGGCTTTCTTGTTCGAGATTATAAAAAGGCCTTGTGAATTTTTTTTAGCTATATCGCCTCGCAGAATCTTGTCTTGGCACATATCAACTTCCAGAAGCCGGGTCCTGGTTTATGGTAAGATTTCCCCCTTGTTTGTTATTTGGTAATCAGTTTTAGTTCATGATCATATTCAGTTACATTATTCATTGTAGCGTTTTAACATTTCAATAAGCGAGTTCGTAATTAGGATTTGCGCATAGGCAGATAAAGGTCATTCGTACCCAAATTGTAATACCATTGAGACGAATACTCGGATCGTGGTCATGAAAGTTATGTAATCAGTATTCATTTATGCACCAACAGTACATTTATCTGATACACAGGTGGAAGCATTCTTCTCAAGAGGCAAACAAAAGGTATTCATGAAGCACCTCCATCACTTTGGCAGTGATTATTCTAAAATGCACAGATGGGAAGTATCCATCGTGTCTAACATCTGTGGATTTCGGGTCATGTGGTCCAGAGCTATTTACGAACTCGCTTATTGGAGTCAACATTCAAAATGAGTATGCGCAGATAAATTATGTTTTCCTGTTCATGGTCATAATAATTTTAATATTTACCGTTCATCGTTAACGTTGCATCTGAGAAGAAAAAAAAAGTTATGTAGACTTAAAGAAAAATCTTACTAAATCTAAAGTATAATCATTCAGAAAAAATACATTTGACTCGTGGTCTTTGAAAACAGCTGACAATATCAGAGAGTCTCAATTGTGTATTTTACAATAACATTACGGAAGAATTTTATTATATGAAAATGTATTACTCGCGAAACCACGAAAGCAATTTTGTCAGTGACATGATTGTATCCCTAAAAGGGCATATTGGCAAAACCGCTTACAAAATGAGTATTGGTCAACTATCTGACCATTTTACAAAGATAATGGCTGACTTGACAAGTATGACAATCTTAATTTCCCCTCTACATGTAAGTTTTAATATACCTGTCATGGATGGATATACATGGCCGACCAAATTGAGTTTCAGGGTCTTTATTAATAATATACAAATGATGCATGCGCATGAGTTCATTAAACGATCTATCCGCACTCGAGTTGAGGCTGTGTGTATGTATTGCACGAAGCTGTTAGACTGAATCCCCCTCCCCCAGCCGGTGTTATTTAGGGTACGCGTATGCATGTCCCCTCCTTTTGAACCCCCCCCCCCCCCAAATGAATCACACGTGACCGCGCATGACTAATCATTTGATTAGGATCCGGGAGTAAGTTGTATAAAGACCAATATATGCTATGCGAGTATCTATCTAATTAGAATTGCCAAGGAAGGAGTTTAACTCAATCTTTCTCGGGTCACTACTATAGCAACACTAAATGATCAAGATAAAAAGTTAGTTGGTCTTAACGAGGAAGGAAACCACTTTGATTATACATGCACAAACCAATTTGTGTGTAAGCCAGGATTATTTTGTTGTTTCTAAATGTTTTTGGACGAAGTTAAACTGCGATAAAAGAGTAAATCCTGAACTTTTGTATGTAAATAATGTTTCCTCACAGTATTTGTGAATGCGGAAGAAGATTCCATATAACGTACCTTCAAAAAGAATACCTAAAAGACTATTATCTTCAACCTGTTACAACTATTTGGCTTAATCATCCAAACGGAGACAATGGCTCGCTGGATTAACAACAACACATCTTTAATGACAGGATTCGTTACTGTCACTACTTTTATGCCATATTCGATGGTTTTGGAAGAAGACACCGCTCAAACTACCAATAGTCAAGCATCCGATACAGCCGCAGTTCCTTGGGTCTGGTTACCCATGGAGTGGCCCTGGTGGGTGATTGTTCAACTGTTCTCTGCAATACTCGGAATTTGTGGAAACCTTCTGGTGATGTTAGTGATGTTCAACAAACGTAGGGCCCGTCGGTCAACTGATACTCTTATTGGAGCCTTGGCTCTCGCCGACTTCTTGACCTCTGTATTCCTCATACCACATCCGCAGATTGCTACTCTACCAAGTGATACTTGGCTGGCTCAGGTCTACTGTCGTATCATTCATACATCTCTAATCATGTGGGTAGCCGTTGTGGCTTCCGTTTTTACATTGACTGCCATCTCTCTGGAACGTTACTTCGCCATCGCACATCCTTTCTTCTTCTTAAGAAATGTCAACCCTGCTCGCACCTCCATGTGCATATTCATTATATGGGTCGCTGCAATTGCAACGAATAGCTACCAGGTTGTTGTAGGGTATGCAGCTGGGAATACATGTGTCATTATGTTTCCATCTGAGAGTGCTCAATTCGTGCTTGGTCTTTCTGTTTTCATCGTCGAATTTGTTCTCCCGATAACTGTAATGATGTTAGCACAGATCTTGACAGCAGTTTACCTTCACCGGCAATCACTTCAATTCCAGGAGGGTAACTCTAACAGCGATCGATCAAATGCTAACATGAACCATATCGTCGCTAAGAAACGCGTCATTCAAATGCTTTTCTTGGTCACGACGGTATTTGTCCTCTTCTGGGGACCGGATCAAATCTTCTTTCTGATGCTCAACCTCAGTCTTCTAGACATTTCGTTCATATATGGTCTTCTTCATCGGTCCCTTGTCGTTCTCGCGTTTACCAACTCCTGTGCGAATATTTTCATATATACTATTCGTTATCCTCAATTTCGTCGGGCCATGTGCGATATGTTTTGGAGTGATTCAAAATCAAAAGCTATACTCTTTGGAGAAGTCACTGCCAAAGATCCAAGGAAGTCCACAAGATCTCCATCCAATGTTTAAGGTGTCCATGTTTGTTACCATAAAGATGGACTTAGTTGAATCTGGTCTAACGTAGTCCATTAATCATATAGATCGAAAGCCCTGTGTTCTCTCTTTAGTCTGTTCTTATTTTAATTCAGTTAGAAAATCAATGAACAAAAGGGATTCAGATATCGGGCCATGAGGTTACACACCACACGACTTGTTTGCTTTTCATCTTAGTTCATCATTCCGATTTAGCTAAAATTCAGGAGAAGCTGGTTCTAAAGCAATTTAGTTCGTATTTACTCCAGCATGATCTTATAACACTTGAACAATCAACATTCTTGAAAAATCACTCCTCTGTTACGTGCCTACAAAGAGTAATAGATGATTGGTTTGAAGCATTAAATGCTCGTAAAGTTGCTGCTGTCTGTTTCTTTGATATATCTAAATGCTTTGATGCTATATCTCACGAATTGTTAATTTTAAAACTACAATACCATGGTGTACAAGGTACAGAATTGCGCTGGTTTAAAAACTATTTATGTGGAAGAAAACAGGCTGTCAGCCTAAATGGTAAACTGTCAAAGCCAGGTGAAGTAACGATCGGAATTCCTCAGGGTGGGGTACTAGGCTCCACCTTTTTCCTTCCTTATATTAATGGCATTATTCAAAGTGTAAATGCTGGCTCATGTAGTATTTTTTTGCAGATGATGTAGCTATGTATACTACTGGTAAAACTGTGAAAGAAGCTGATTCTAAATTACAGATTTGCATTAACGAATTAGAGAAATGGTATAATAATAATAGATTAAAGATTAATATTGATAAAACTTATGTTATGGTTGTATCCTCGAGAGCTAATTGCAACCAAAATGAATTAAACGTAGATTTAAATGGCACCAAACTAAAACAAGTTGATTCAGCGAGATATCTATGTGTCAATATTGATTGTCATTTGACCTGGCATGAACATGTCAAACAAGTGTGTAAAAGCCTTGCATATAAGCTTTTCTTATTACGAAGATTAAGTAACACGCTAAACACGTCCCTGCTTAATATTTTATATAAAGCAACCATTCAACCATGTATTGAATATGCATGCTCAGTGTGGGGAAACTGTTCACTTAAATACCGTGATTATATTCGTCGCATACAGAAAAGAGCTTCTCGTATAGTGTCGAAACATTATGTTTCACGCGATATCAGCGTCTCTAAACTATTTAAAGATTTGAAATGGCAGCTTTTGAAACTAGGAGAGATTATTTTTATTAATATGCTTATGTTTCGATGTATACATGGTAATGCTCCAGTAAGACTATGTAATGAAACTGAAATGTTTTGTGATAGACATGGTTTCAACACTCGCAATTCTGACTCACTCAATGTGGTCTTACCAAAACCAAATACTGAATTATTCAAGCAATCTTTTAGATATTCAGGCCCGAAAACATGGAATTCTCTCTCAAATGAAATGCAAAATCATCATACTCTTTCCTTTCTCAAAAATAGTTATAAACGCACATTTTTCTGAAATAAAAAATAAGTTTTACACGTTGTGGCCCGCTGCGGCAGCCGCTACTTAATAATCATGATAATCGTTGATCAAAGTTTGTTTCGATTTCATTTTATGTAATATATTTATATTTATGTATTTATTGTATATTGTATTGTAGATGCTTTCTTATGTATAATATTTATATGGATTATTATATTCGTATTTGCACTTGTTATCTAATTCTAACCATGGGGATTCTTAACCGTCTTTATTGTTGCTATTATATTTTTTCACTAAACAAATAAGATTGGTCATTCATTAACTTCTTTCAAACGAATTTCTAATATTGTGTTTTGCTTGCATTTTAAAGACATATTTTGTGTATTTTTTTACTGATGTAATGAAAATAATCCCATTGGTTAGAATCGGAAATGTTTAATCATGTTAACAGTACATCGATGAAAAACAGTTTTGCTGATTCGATTGTTTCTTTTTTATCCTGTATAAATATATCAAATAAATAAATAAATATCAAGGAGGTGGACTACTTGCAAAAGCTAGTAGTCCCCTTTAAACTAGTCCCGCTCTTAAACTATGGTCCAGCTGGACAAATCACACTATACAGTGCGTCCCGGAAAAAAACGAAACCGAGAATTATCGATGTTTTAGCATAACTTAATCATAATCACGATTAATAAATTACACATATTCCAAAAGCTTATATCCTCCTCATTCATTTGATGCAACTTATATGATGTATATTTCACGCATGAGTGATTAAAACAATTTGTAGAAAGGGAACTTAAAAGTCATTTGGCGAACGGTATTTGAATTTCAAAGAGAAAAATCCCATTTTCAGTAAGTTAAGTTCCTGCCCTTTCATATGACACCTCAACCAGGAAAAAATGAGCCAGGAATAAGAAAGTTTTGTTTGTTTAGAGAAATCATTGCATTTCCATCATTTTATTAAACGAATCCCTAACAACAAACAAAGAAGACGAAAGATTTCATGCATGGCTGATCGTCAACGAAACGGAGTTAAGTCTTTTTTCAACTCTCTTTTTTTTTCTGACATTCTTTTAAAGCCCATATGAAAAGAAATCTTAAAACAAAATATTCTTCTCAGACTCCATCAAAACCTTATCATTTTATTCATGTAATTGTTTAAACTCTTTATTTTACGGTTTATTCCATATTTGCATATTGGTCGTCTTTGGTACAGTATTAATATTAGACATTGTTATGGCGCGCAACTTTACAGAAGTCAAAATACGTGTGTTTTGCACCCGCACGTACATACACGCTATAATGCAACCTTTGATCTTATACACTACAAAACAAACAAACGTTTACATTTGCACTGTTGACTCATACAACACGCTTTCAAGTATTTAAGTTTTTATTTTTTGTTACAATTAAAATTACGCATTTAGGTGATGATCTGAATAATTGTAATATCACGCCTTTTTGGCACCACGTAGCTTCCCCTCCCCCTCCCAGGCCACCATCCACTCAAGCTCCCTGCTTTAATGTGATGGGTGGTCTACTGCATTCATTCATTCTTATAATAATATAGTTACACTATTGTCACATTTATATATTATGGTTATATAACTGTTTTAATTTCATTGCTTTCTTGTTTTAATTTTATTGAAAAAAAAAGTTATTTGTATATTGCATTTTGATTTTGTTTATAATAAATGCAGAAATAAATCTGCCTTTAATTTTTTGTTAATGTTTACCAATATTTTTGGTCAGAGTGATAGTTTTAGATGTGAAGGTTGCCTTGGTTCCTATTGTACAATGGTATTTATGTTCTGAACGCTGGAAGGATGAACAGTAACGTCTATAATAGTCTTATTAGCCAGAACAGCATGAACCCATTGGCTTTAAAGGTAATACAAAGTTTTGGTAAGGGGTCATGAATTTAGTTCAAATGAACACATTGGAAGTATATTCGGTCCTACAATATTCAATGATCGTTGTCGCGGTTGAAATCGAGTCCAAAGTTATGAAATTGTAAATAACAAACTCTTTATGTTGAGCTCCCTCTCAAGGTCAAGATATTAACAAAGCTACAAAACAATGTTTCTTGACTAAAATCGACCGATCAGCTATTCCTGTTTGGAAATTTTATATATCACAACTACATATTCTGATAATTGCATGGTCGCAGCTACCGTTGTACGGCCCTAGGCGCTATTTGAAATTTATCAAAATTTACAGGGAGCACCGGTAAATTTTTATATCCAATTTTTCTCGAAAGCAGAAGTGTTTTAGGGGCTAAATTTTCTAGTGCTTATAATACATATACAGGGGCATCCAAAAATATCAATATTGTAAACTATTAACTTATTTATTGTAAAAATACTAAAAAATACATTTACGAGAGTCGTTGACGGCCTGGTTTTTGCTTTCTAGTGAGATTTCGATCAACAGCGATTCTTTAACGTGCTTGATTCGAAAAATAAATTACAAAAGAGAAGTTCGTGAAAAGATTAAATCTCTTTCTTATCCAGGCTTTCTTGTTCGAGATTATCAAAACGTCTCATAACTAAATAAGTTGGCAATATTACCTCGCAGATTCTTGACTTGGCACATAACAGCATCCAGAAGACAGATCATGGTTTATGTTAAGGTTTCCTTCTTGTTTGTTATTTGATAACTTGATTAAGATCATCATCATTGCGTTCAGTTACATTGTGTATTAAAGTGTTTTGACATTTCAATTAGAGTCAACAGCCAAAATAAATATGCGCAGATAAATTATTTTATGTTCATGCTCATAATAATTTTTATATTTACCGCTCATCGTTAATGTTGCATCTGAGAAGAAGGGAAAACCACTATGTAGACTTAAAGGAAAATTCATACTAAATCTAAAGTATAGTCATGAGAAAAAAATACATTTGACTCGTGGTTTTTGAAAACAGCTAAATTTATCAGAGAGACTCCATTCTGTAATGTACAATAATATTACGGGGAATTTTATTATATGAAAATGTATAGTACTCGCGAAACCACGAAAGCAATTTTGTCAGTGACATGTATCCCAACAATGGCATATAGGCTAAACTCAAAGGGGTATTGATCAAATATCTCACCATTATACTGAGATAATCGCTGACTCGGCTAGTGTGGAATCCTCTCTACATGTAAGTGCATTCATCACAATATCTGTCATGGATAAATAGCTCTGACCAAATTAAGTTTCAGGGTCTTTATTAATAGAGACCAATATATGCTATGCGAGTATCCATCTAATTGCCAAGGAAGGAGTCTAAAGCCATCCTGACACTTGCCCGCATTTTGGTTTGCGCATAGATCTTTCTCAGGTCACAAGCATCACTAAATGATACAGTCAACCGTAGCAACACTATACATGGTCAAGATACAAGAGTGTATTGGTCTCAGCGAGGAAGGAAACCACTTTGATTATACACGTACAAAACAATTAGTGTATAAGCCAAGACTATTTTGTTTCTAAATGGTTTGGATGATGTTAAACTGCGATAAAAGAGTAAATCCTGAACTTTCTTTTGTACATACTGTCTCCTCACAGGGTATTTGTGAATGCTGAAGAAGTGTCCATATAACGTTCCTTTTAAAAGAATACCCGAAAGACTGTTATCTTCAACCTGTTACAGTACAATTATTTGGCCAATCATCCAAACGTAGACAATGGCTCGATGGATTAACAACAACGCAACCTTAATGACAAAAGTCGTTACTGTCACTACTTTTATGCCATTTTCGACGGTTATGGAAGAAGACACCACTCAAACTACCAATAGGCAAGCATCCGATGCAACCGCAGTTCCTTGGGTCTGGTTACCCATGGAGTGGTCGTGGTGGGTTATTGCCCAACTGTTCTCTGCCATACTAGGAATCTGTGGAAACCTTCTGGTGATGTTGGTGTTGTTCAACAGACGTAGAGCCCGTCGGTCAACTGATACTCTGATCGGAGCCTTAGCTTTTGCTGACTTTGTGACCTCTGTATTTCTCATACCACATCCGCAGATCGCTACTCTACCAAGTGATACGTGGCTGGCTCAGGTCTACTGTATTATCATTCATCCTTATCATTCATGTTTGCCAACTCCTGTGCGAATATTTTCATATATACCATTCGTTACCCTCAATTTCGTCGGGCCATGTGCGATATGTTTCGGAGCGATTCAAAAACAAAAGCTTCACTCTTCGGAGAAGTCGATGCGAAAGGTCAAAGGAGGTCTACAAGGTCTCCATCAAATGTTTAAGGTGCCCAAGCTGGTAATCATAAAGATGCAATTAGTTGAACCTGGTCTAACGTAGTCCATTGATCATATAGAAAGCCCTGTATTCTATCTTTAGTCTGTGCTAATTGTAATTCAGTTAAAACATCAATGAACGAAATGAATCCAGATATGTAATCAAAATTATTAATTTATTCATGCTTATACGAAATCTACAAACAATCTATGTTTTCGTAACTGGTATTGTTTTACGTGGTGAAATATCACCTCCCTGTAGATGTGCCCGCCTTCCTCTACAAGTGCGTGATGATGGGGGAGGATAATTCGCCGTACAGCTAGTGTTGTATATTGAATATCATAGATGAAAAGGAGGAAATAAAGCTTCCTTTTACAAATGAGTTTCACACATATCAATTCTAACTTCTGTTCATTGGTTTTCTTTGGAGTATACATGTACATGTTTAACTCGGTCAAAACATTACCGACCTGTAGATGTTCCCGTCTACCTCTACGTGTACCCGAGGAGAGGGGAGGGTCATAAGGCTTATAGCTAGTGTTGTTTATCGAATATCCGAGAGATAGAGGAAGACATATATTTAAAGCAATTCGTGACGTTTCATTTATTTGGTCAAAACTTCAAGACATGTAAAATAAGATTTTTCGAATTCAAACATTTGCACTTTGTTGTAAACGAGTGATTACTGAATTGGTTGCTTTTATTCATATTTAATGCAAAACTAACAAAGCATAATACATTTTACAAACATGGACATATATTAAGGTAATACATGTATAGAAATAATGTTCTGTAAATGTTCAAGATAGCTGTCATTTCTACTTTGCTTTTGCTTACAGTGAGATGAAAATTAAATGTACGTGTCACACCTAAATAGAAAAGAGAGTTGTGCATTATGTTTTGAAACCTAATAATGCTATGCGGTTGGAAAAAGCTTAGCAAAGAGGAACATTTTCGAAAACGAAAGTTTATTTTGTTTGCTGCTGTATATTCGATGAGCTTCTATTTGGCATCCTGTTAAGAACATTAGAAATGTAAATACCAAAAATACACTCTAAAAAATACGACCTGGCGATAAAGAGAGTTTGGTTCAAGCTCATCATTGTACTCTAATTACGGACATTATGTCCTGGGATATATTATATTACATATTTAGGCAAACAGTGTAAATCAAAATATTGTATGACCGTCAAGGTATTGGATTTTGAATCCTTTCCACTAAATTCACTAGCATTCACAAATAATATGATTCATTTGTTTTACTTATAGAATAAGAAAAGGCCTAAAATACATTTAAAAGGGATATTTTTAAATAAACTGCAAACCTGCCCAAATCTGTAACAAATAGAAGCGAGGTGAGGAAGAGTGAACGCCATGGCGACCAGAAGTGCAATGAATTGTGCACGACATCATTATCCATTCATTGAGCCATGGCATGAACACCTCTTTTAGCATAATTGTTGAAGACCAAATTTAATTCTACTATGACTAGGAGGCGATAGGTAGGCGATCATTAATAGATGAATGCAGTGTTAAAAAAGCGCAATTATTAATGTAGGAATAGTGACGTGAATCAATTATTAAAAAACAATTACCGCCATTCGAGGCCAATATGTAATGCTAAAATGCAACCAAAACAAACAGGGAAAAATACAGCAAATGGCCTCCGTAGTTATACGACGTCACTTTATCATTACACAAAATTATTTAAACATGACAATGATGAAGCTCCATTTATCTAAAAGCTAATGTTAATAACAAATATCGAATTTTTCATTCATGAATAAGCATGCAAATGAACCGAAAGAAGAAAGAAAGAAGAAAATGTCCTCCAATTAAGAGGAAGACACACGAGAAGAAAAAGAAAAAAAAAGAAGAAAGAAGAGCACCAAGGGTATTAAAAAGGAGAAAAGGTTATATAAAATAAGACAAGAAAATGAATGTTAATAATAGGTGAAGATTAAAAGAACAAGGGTGAAGGTGGGAGAGCGTGAAGATGGGAGGGAGATGACGAGAGGGAATTCGAAGGAGGGGGAAGGGATTCGTTGGTGGAAGAGCAAGAGAGACACGGAGAGAGGCATACGGAGAGAGGGGGAGAAACAAAAAGAAAGAGAGAAGGCAAAGAGCAAGATAGACAGAATCAATAAGACAGTGAGGGAAAGAACGAGAGGGGAGAGAGAACCAGGGAGATAAGATATGGATGCCGTGAAGGATGTTGATAGTTGTATCATGAATAGAGACAGTACATAGAAATGGATCCGGGTTATTAAGCTCGGACCCGGGGACAACTCGGCCCCAATGCCAAAAATGTCATTTTTGTCATTTTACCCGAACCCTAACTCTAACCCTAATCCTAACCTGCAAAAACAAACCGTTTTTCATTGGGGCCGAGTTGTTCCCGGGTCCGAGTTAGCCCGACTCCATAGAAATATCATTGTAGGCCTAACATTATGAATTTCCCCTCCCGTAAGGGGCTTATTTTTATGTTACAATTAAATATAATTCATGTTTGCGAGTAAATTAGTGAATATATATTCTGCACGCACGTTAAGTCGCAAAGGTATTACAAATGACACTTGTCGACTTCATGAGAGAATTCAAAAATCCATTTTGGAGGAAGAATTTAGATGTGAAACTTGCCTAGCCCGATGATAATAACCCAAACACATCGGGCCATGTGGTTTATACACACCAAATGACTTGTTTGTTTTTCATCTTAGTTCATCAAGGAGGCGGACTATTCGTAAAAGCTAGTCCCCTTTAAACTAGTCCAGCATTAAACTAGTCTAGCTGGACAAATCATACTTTGCAGTGCGTCCCGGAAAAAAAGCGAAACCGAGAATTATCGATGTTTTATCATAACTTAATCATAATCACAATTAATAAATGACACATATTTCTAAAGCCTATTTTACAAATAACGCACGGCCCAGAGTGCAATAGCGGTGAATGCAGTACGCGCGAGGTTTCTTTAGATTAGTGCCGCTCTGTGCAACGAGCCGCTTAGGGCGAATTCACAGTGCGAACCATCTGAAGAAACCGAGCGTACACTGCATTTACGTTTCGCACGACAGGGTCAAGTGCGTTATTTGTTTTATAAAATAGCGACACAAATAAAAACAAACAAAAGTTTAGATCTTAAAGAGATGGTTTATTGATTTCAAACTTGACTGAATTTGGTATCATTGCAATCGAAAAATTACACTGAGTATTAAAAGTCATTACATTTGTGTAAATTGTACATTCGAGCGAAATTTATAAAAGTTGATTGAACTTGCCGAAAACTCAACCCACTCAACGCCCAGAAAACATCATAAGTCAGCTGATTTTTGAAGTGACGTCACAATATGAACAGCGGGCCGCTCAGCTGAAATGATTGACGACGGTGCGAGCTGCAGTTTGCGTGCTATTCACATGTATTGCATCGACTCTCGAGTACCGTACCCATTTATACCTAACGCTGTTTACCTTCATCAAAATCCCCTGGAAATATGGATATGGACGAAAACATACTTGATTTGAGTTTTGAGGAGATAGAAGAAGGCTCCTCCATGGCATGGTTTTGGTTCTTAATCTGACTTTAAGTCTAGATAAATGGTATTTAACTTCCAAAAAGCGTTGATGTATGTAGCGTTCAAAGTAGCTGTGCGTGCGTACTCTGTGTGTGCAATATCTATGGAAGGCCATCGCCGCCATATATCGCACGCGAGCTTGCGGTACTGAGTTTTAGCTTGCGGTAGTTAGTTGTAGTGCTTACGTTAATGGGCGGTTACTTACGTTAATTGGTCGACCAATTACAGAGCAGGATTTTTGCTTACGTAAACAAAACGGGATAGACAGTACCGCATGTTAAACATGTGTACGTATATTTAACTCTGGCAAATCAGAGCACTTGTTATAGCGGGCCGCCGGGTAGCCTTGTCGGCCGTGTCGCGAATTTTGTTATGCAAAGGTACACGATCGAGGCGAGTAATTGTGTTAGTGTATAGTTCGTACTATTTAGTACTTGTAAGACTGGTCTGTATCTTTTAATCATACTTTATCACTTCTCAAATGGGAAAATTCTGGCATTTTACTCTCTGAAAATCAAGTAGGTACAATTCACACCAAAATAGAAAACAGATGTGCATGCATGGCGCGGGACGGAGATAGAAGTGTATCGAGGCATTTCTCAGATAGCCCGACTTGGCCTGTCAATTCGTTAAAATACTTTGTTTTGTTACGGGCCTAAGGCTTTTTTGCCTTTTTAGGGCGTGGGCTGAAAATGTACTAATAGGAGTTGATTGGGAGTATTTGTAATATTTTTTATTTTATTTAGGCCTTTTTGTTTAATTATTTTATTCCCAGGCAAGAATTAAAAACAGACATTGAGAAATGATAGATTGAAGATATCACGTAGAATCAAAGTAGGCCGACAATATAAAGGAAAATAAAGAGTAAACCAGCCAACGCCTGAGCCGGATGGCCTAAAATAATTCGTGAATTCTGTCGAGATGTTGTCTGTGTCGGCTGATGCACGCAAATTGAACAAATCTAGTACATGAGGGAATAGCAATAATAATGATTATTTACATCCAGAAGAAAAAAGAAGAAAAGATAAGAGGATTTTCATTTATATAACAGTTCTTACCTAGTAAATATAAAGCTACATAATGAGATCGAATTTCAGTGTGTGAGTAATCTTGTAACTCAGGATGGGTAACAAAGTTTAAAAGGAGTTAAACAGGAATTGAAAATGAGCTAAAATGGAGTTTAAATGGATCATTGAGTTTTGGCATAGAGGGTGCTACACAAAATAATATTTTGTGAGATAATAAAAAATACTTGATAATTTGGATTCCAAAAAATATAATCCTTTATTTTGTAATATTGCTTGACAAGAACAGATTACCGTTTACCAATTAATTGCATATGAGCCCTTGACATTGAATCCTTTATTGAGATGCTTGAAAATTTTAAACTTTCATTATTTTTCAGTTTATCGCATTAAATCCGATGGTAAATTGTTTATGAAATTTCATTAGTTAATCTTTAATTCAACTGATATTCTATTTCATAATTAATTGTAAAATAGGAGATTTATACTTAAATGTTTTTGCCCTAAATTATGTTGAACAGCAGATCTCTGCAGATGAGCGCATGGAATGCACATGAACGCGGATCCAGGGGAGAGGTGGGGCACAGGGGGCCTTGCCCCCCCCCCCCAAACAAAAAAAGAGAGAGAGAGAGAGAGAGAGAAAGGAGAAGGAAAAGAAGGGAAAGGGAAATAGGAGAGAAAAGGAACGAAAGAAAAGGAAGAAGAAAAGAAAATGGGGGAAAGAATGAGATCGGAGGGGGGGGGGGGCGAAAGTGCATTGCCTCCCACGCTGTTGCCTCCCCCCCCCCCTCCGCAGCAAAAAAAACAAAGAGAAGGAAGGAAAGAGAAAGAAAAAAGGAAGAGAGGAGATAAAGGGAAGGGAAAAAAGAGGAAGAAGAAAACAAAAGAAGGGGGATATCAGTTGCGATTTTCCCGCCAACCATTGCGGATCGGGGGGGGGGGGGGGTAATTCCCTTGGCTGCTGCCCGCCCCCCCCCCCCACCTCAGCAAAAAAAGAAAGAGAGAGATAGAGAGAGAGAATGAATGGATAGGAAGGGCAGGAGGACGAGGAGAGAGAGAGTAAAAGAAAGTAAAGAGGAAGAACACAAGAAAAGGGGGAAAAGAAGGGAAGATAAGTAACGATTTGTATCGTTTATTCTTTCGTCATTGAGCCACTGGCGTACTGGGGGGGGGGGGGCAGTTAACCCCCCCCCCCAACAAAATTCAAACGTGGTTTATTTCTAAATCGATACAAGTGATTTACAAATTTTACTGAAATGACATAATTTTTCTGGATTATTCCTCACTTTTTAGTTAACTATACGTATGTATGCGTTTGTTGGAAAATTACAAATTCCCAAATTTACAGTCAGGCAAGAAATATGCTTATTTAGAGGCCAATATGCCAGGGTCCGCGGAACAGGCGGGTCTCAATGGGGGGGGGGGGGGGGGGGGGGGACTCGAGCTCCCTCCCCTGCTTTGTTGAAAAAGTATATTAAAGAGAAATAGAAACAAAGACAAAGAAACAAAGAAAAAATTGTGACCTGCAAGTGTCACAAATAAACTTTCAAAATATGCTCATCTGACCGTAATGAAATGCCTAAAAAACCCTGGTCCCCACGGTAGTTTAATCCCTGAAACACCTCAGCTTCTGAAGGCTCCTCCCCCTGGACCCCACGCCAATCAGTGACCAGCCAGTGTCAGGAACAATGCATCAAAATAGGCTCATCTGACCGTAATTAAATGCCCATACCCTCTGAGCTTCCGAGGGTTCCGCCCCTCAACCCCCACCGGGGTTTTGCCCCTAGTCATCTCGCCAATTTACGCTACGTTTTACCTAATCGTAAATACTTTAGCCTCCCCCACGCACTTTGAAAAAAACGTTCAGCGGGGCCTGCAGGTAAAAGGGGTGGTGATGCGGATTTTTATTTTCTGCCTCCCCTCCCCCCCAACGTTTTTGATGATTACGCCACTGCTGAAAACCATTACGTACCAATATTTGGCTCGCATGATTTAACCCCACCCCCCCCCCCCCTCTCCCTAAAAAATCCTTGATCCGTGCCTTCATGTGTTTTGTGATTTGTTGATGAATATAATGACTGTGATCTGTCCGTAACACAAGACATATACCCTTTTGGAGTTTGATGGTTTACTTTTGGTTCTGAAGTTTATAAATGAGAAATAAAGAAGATTACGGACTAGCACAACTTCATGCTTCAGGATCTAAACCACCCCATCTCATGATGCCATATTAGAAGTAATTGAATTAAACTCAAATGGGAAATTTCCATAGTTCTTACAAAGTCCGTGTTTATTGATGAATGAACCATTGCCCTTGAATTTTACTAGTTTCATGTATTGAGATAAATATAAGAACCAAAATAAATAAAATCATATGAGTTAGATTACTAATAAGTAGGCCTATTAGACTTGTAACAGTGGCGATATTGATATTGTAAATAGTCGCCTATTAAGTTAACCATCGTGAAACTTAAATATGGTCCAATAAACACCTGTGTCTTTTTTTTAACTTGCCTCCATCAGATTCATATATTTTGAAGAAACAAACAGTAAAACTATTTGTAGGTGCCCCGCCCTTTTGCAAATAGAATTAAGGTCTAATTTCTTTGACTGCTCGGAAATTGTTGATATAAAGTGGCATCTTACGAAAATCCTGACAGAGTTTATTAGAAATGAAGAATTGTAAAGAATTAAATTCCCTTGCTGGGAATGGGAACGATTCTGACATAGAGGTCGGGGCCGCCACAATATTGTTAAAAGTTGGTTGAAAGCTTTTTTCCTCCTTTTGTGAACTATGAATATTAATCAATGATCAATTATCTGTTGATACACAACAAAATTGGTATAGCGTCATCTGCCGCCAACTTAAATTCAATTTCAACTCAATTCAAATAATTTTTATTTCAAAACTCAATCGAATGGTTACATACAAGTAATATCAAATGACATTCAAAATATACCATTAAAAATTGAACTTTTTTTGTAATTACAATATCAAATGTCGATAAGTAATGAACGCAAGCATAATAAGCATGGTATGTTTGTATATATTGTGTCGTATATTAAAGGAAATTGATAAAAACGTTAGAAATCGGTGCTTGTATTGATGATGGATTATACGAGAAAAATTTAAAAAGGAAGGGAAAAAAGGTTTAAAAAAGAACAAACACATGCACTGCTCAAAATGATGAGCTTTCATATACATAATTACAAAAACACAGTCGAGGAGTACGTGACTGTGTATCGAAGATCGAAGATTCCATAAACTAATACATTTTGTAGTTGCATATTTTCATAAAAGTAGAAAATTGAACACATAACGAAAGTCAAGACGAGTTCAGGGACAAGCACAAGGACACGGACGAAGACAAGGAGAAATTAGCTCCCGTCCCTCTCTCTCTCTCTCTCTCTGTGCAACTGACAATATTAACATTCCTTTCTATTTCCCGAAATTTACATAGGGGTATCATCTTGGGGGGTGGGGGTATCAGGGTATAAGGTTAGGAGGCACATGAAACCCTTTGCATTCTAAGGGAGGGTGTCGAAATTTAAAACAAATAACAAGTGGGGGAGGAGGGAGGGAGTGAAATGTATTTCCTAGCTAGCAAAGGCGCACTAAATATTGTAATGGGAAGGAATGAAATGCATCAATTTGGAGGACAGCTTAAAATTATTAAAAAAGGATATGTATATACATATTTTTTTCCAATTGAAATGTCTATTTAAAGGTATAGACCAGTTTTGGAAACGCCCCCCTCTCAAAAAAATAAAAATGGAAGCTTTTATTACCAATTATGTGAAAGAATATGTTTTTGACTGATACGTGATGATGCAAATTTTTACGGGAAACCGTCTACTAATTGAAAATCATCATATCGATCCGGCCTGGATAGATATCGCGAATGCACTTCAACATTGAACATTTGGGCATATATATCTGCTTTACTGCAAATTTGGGTTGAAGTATTGCCATCTAAACCTCTGAAGGCAATATTTAAACAATATTGAATGGATATTTTGCACCCAAAACCCTTAAACCGCAATTTTACCTCTACCGGTCTATGGGTGGTATTCCGGTAGCGCGTACTAAGTTAGTCCACACTTTTATGGAGTGCCTGTTGCCAACTCATTTCCCTTGTACATATTATTTTAATCCGTCAATGAAAAGTGTCCAAAAAAATAATTTTGCAATGAAATGGAAAGAAAAAGATAATATGAGTATGAACTGAATTTCAACAAAGTCTTTGGTAGATTATCTTTGTCGTGAATATTGAAGGAGGAAGATGAAACCTAGCATTCCATAGAAGTGTGAACTAAAATTCTTGTTTAGTCTGGACTTAGTCCCAGCTTAACTTATGAGAATACCACCCTATATCTTTAATTTGGTGCCCTCTCTTTGCGTTCCCTTTCATGTAATTTGTTTTAAAATAAATTTGTTCCGTGTCTATTTTCGGTTGTGCCCTCCCTTTGAATAATTAATGTTAATATCATATTTTCAAATTAAACTCAAATTTCAATTTGAATTGCCCCCTTTTTAAAAGTTATCTCAAGTTGCCCCCCCCCCCTAATTTTTAATTAACACCCCTTTTAAGCCCCTCTTTAATTTACATAGGAGTGTCAACTTGGAGGGAGGGGAAAATCTGGGTACAAGGATAGGGGGCACAGGAAATTTGGAGGACAGCTTAAAATTTAAACAAAAGGATATGTATATACGTATTTTATTCAATTAAAATGTCTTCTTTTCCCTCTTTTCCATTTTCTTCCTCTCTATTTTCTTTCCCGGCCTTTCTCTCCTCTTTCCCTTTCCCTTCCCTTCCTTTTCTTTCTCTCTATCTCTCTCTCTCTTTCTCTCGCTCTCTCTCTCTCTCTTTGCTGAGTGGGGGTAGGGGGAGGAAGGGCATTTCGTCCCCCGATCCACACCATGTTGGTTGGAAAAATCGCAACTACTCTCCCCTACCTTTCTTCTTCCTCTTTTTGTCCTTGTTTCCCTCTCTCTTCTCTTCTCTTTCCATTTCGATTTCTCTTTCTTTCCTTTTCTCTGTCTCTGTTTAGTTTGCTGGGAGGGGGCAAGGGCGTTTCGGCCCTCCCCCCGATCTACATTTTTTTTGGCGGGATTAATCGCAACTGATCTCCCCTACGTTTCACCCTTTTCTTTTCCTTCTCTGTTTTGTTCCCTTTAGCTCTTCTCTTTCCCTTACCTTCCTTCTCTCTCTTTTTTTGTTGTTGTGGGGGGGGGGGGGGCAACAGCCTGGGAGGCAAGGCCCTTTCGGCTCTCCCCCCGATCTACTTTTTTTTCTTCCTCTTCTTTCTTTCCCTTTATCTCCTCTTTCCCTTTCCCTTCTTTTCCTTCTCTCTCTCTCTCTCTCTCTCTCTCCCTCTCTTTTGTTAACGGGGAGGGGGAGCCCCCCTCCCCCGTTAGAGACAAGACATACTAAAAGAAGTGAATTGACGGGCCAAGTCAGGATATGTAAGAAACACCCCAATACACTTTTAGCTCCGTCCCGCGCCGCATCTGTTTTGCTACATGTATGTTGGTGTTCAAAGTTGTACCTACAAATTGAGAGTATTTTCAGAGAGTAAAATGCTAGAATTTTCCCTACCATCGGAGGGAGACCCCCCCCCCCCCCGCTCGAAAGGGTTTACCTCATGTAATGTCTGTATCCCCCCATCCTACTTATACTGGCCTTTATTTATTGTTATTGTTTTTTATTTTGTTCGGTGTCTATTTACATTTGATCCCTAGCTCCTTTTAAATAGTTATGTTAATACGCCCCCAGATACATCCCTTTCTATTTCCTGAAATTCGCATTGTTTATTATTTTTTTAAATTTATTTATAAGGTGTATTTTTCATTTGTGCCCTACCTTTGAATAATGTTGTTAATGTAAAATTTACACTCAAATATCTATTTGTTTCCCCCTCTCTTTAAATTTAACTGGTATTTTAATATTTTTAATTTTTTGATATCTTTTCAGGTTGCCCCCTTTTAATTTTTAATATAAAAATAAGTCCCTTTCAACCCTTTTTTTTTATATACTCAAACGTCTATTTGAGTTGCCCCCACTCTTTAAATTTAGCTTTTATTTCAATATTTTTCCTTCTTTAATATCTTTTTCAAGTTGCCCCCCCTCTTTTAATTTTCAATTACAAAAATAGGTCCCTTTCAACCCCCTTTTTAACTCACTTTTAACTCCTTTTTTAATCCTTTCCCTCTATTAAACCTCGAAACGCCCCTAAATACTTCGGTGTAAGAAGTCCGACTACCGTGCTGTCCGTCATGAAAATGCATAAAATGGGGCCTTGTTCACGAGTATACAGTATAGTCGTGATACAGGCCCCATGTCCGTGTTGTAGAACTCGCAACGCCGTTGCGCGGGGCCTGTAGGAGCAGGCACGTAGCCAGAGTTTGATGTTGGGGGGGGGGGGGGGCACATACATGTAATCGATCGAGGTAAAAACAAAGGAGTCTAAAAAAGTTCAACCGATCCTGGAAATTTTTTGGGGGGCACGTGCCCCCCCCCCCCCCGTGTCCCCCCCCCCCGTGGCTACCTGCCTGTGTAGGAGACTCATATAGTATACTCGTCACTAGTAAGTCAAAAAAACAAATATTATTGCCAAGCGATTACAAATTTGTAGACGAACACGTGGTGGATAGGCCTATCAATAAATATTATGCATATCTGCTATAGGCTAAGGAAGATTTTCAGGATGGAGGGGGGGGGGGGCTCCATCATTTGTTTTTGACCCGCCGTTTTGACCCGCAAAGCGCGCTCCCTAGGGGGTGGATGCAGGAAGGGGGGAGTTTCCCCCCTCCCGTGCGAAGCGCCGAAGCTTTGAAAGAAGACGATTCGTTGTACCTTTCTCGACTCCTTTTCCCTTTATCTTTCTACTTCCTCACTTTTTTTCTTCTCTTTCTCTCCTTTTTTTTGGGGGGGAGGGGGGCGACTGCCCCACCGCCCCCTGGCTACGCGCCTGCGTGGTTCTAAAGTTACAGAGACACTTCGATGAAGGCACCCTTACTCCATGATTGTCTGTGTTGAACTGCCGTGGGCTTTTACAATTTTAAACCTCGCGGGTTTATTTTGCATATGAATATTCAAATATCATAGGTAGCAAATAAAGGATGACAGATAAGAGAGGATGATCAAGCATAATGAGGTGCACCAATCTATAAATGTGAATTATTAAGTAGCCTGTTCACACTACAGCTCTACCAAAAAAAAGCATTTGCAGCCTTTCTTTTAAGCAATTGAAAAAAATAATAAATGTAGGCCTACTTGAAGAAATCGTTGTATTGTAAGATATTCAGATTATTTACATTAAGTTAAACAAAGTACTAGGTGTTAAAATAACACACATTACACCTTTGAAAAAAATATTACGCCAGGAACGTGAAAAACAAAACTTTTATTGTCAAACATGCCTATAATCGGACAAAATATAATTCTGAGATCCTCCTTCGTCTTTAATTTGCACCTGAAAATAAATTCTTTGTTCCTCGTCTATGTCATCGCGGCGAAAAATTTCAGACTTTTCTTCTTTTGAGGAGCTACTTTCACATGCAGCCTCAGACAAATGTGCCAAAGAAGTTTTTTCTTCTTGTGTTCCTGGAAACAAAGTTTTGGGCAATAGTAACGTTAGACAGTCATAACCCACATCCAATGAATGAATCGCGGTCAATGGGATGATATTTTTTTCATTCTGACCACTATAAAGAACAAATCATACGATATGATTTCGCCTACATCAGATCTGATCAAAAAAGGGTAATGAATTATTTAAAAAAAACTTGATGAAGTCCGGGGAGATGAAGATGTGCCTGTGATGATCTTACTCCAATGCAAAGCAAGGCTATGAGCCCCCCTCAATCAATCTCCCAATATTTATAAACGCAGTTGTAATAATAATTTGAATACTAAGTCGATATGTAGATTATAGAAACGCATGAAGCTTCTAGCCCAGAACATAAGTGTGCAAATATATTTGGGGAGGGCGGGATCAATGATAGCCTATCCGAGCCCGAACAAAATATGGGGGGGGGGGGGGGCTCATGATAACCGAGCCCGGCCAAAATATTGGGGGGGGGGGGGGTGGGGGGCTCGATGATATCCGAGCCCCTCAAAAAAAATCAGGGGGCTCCGTGATGTTATCAGAGCCCCACAAAAATATCGGGGGGCTCCGTGATGTTATCCGAGCCCCACCAAAAATAATTGGGGTTGATGATATTTGAGCCCCACCAAAATATGGGGGGAGGGGCTCAAAGATATCTGAGCCCCAACAAAATATGGGGAGGGGGTGCTCAATGATATCAGAGTCCCACCAAGAAAATATTTGGGGGTCTCAATGATATGCGAGATCCGATGTCTGAGCCCCCCCCCTCCCCAAATAAATATTTATAAAATGTTTATATTTGAATGGTAATTAGTCTGTAGATTATAGGTATACATGAGTTTCATGCCTAGAATATAATGATTGGGGAGGAGGGGGTTAATGATATCCGAGCCCCGCAATAAGTATTGGGGGCTCAATGATATCTGAGCCCCACTTAAAATATTGGGGGCTCAATGGTATCTGAGCCCCTAAGGACTCAATGATATCTAAGCCCACCACAAAATTGGGGGCTCAATGATATCTATAAGCCCCTCCAAAAACATTGGGGGGTTCAATGATATCTGAGCCCCCCCCCCCAATATTTTTATTGGGGGGGGGGGGGGGGGAGGGGGGCTGCGCCCCCGCAACCCCCCCGGTTCCTAAGCCTATGTCTGCGATCATGAGTGTATCACCATGGTATCACCGATCTCTAGCTAGCTCTAGCTATAGCTATAGAAATAAAGATCGGTTTGCGTTTCTATGGCATGCAACGATGGGTATGATTGGTCAACATTAAACTAACGGTAATGTGTTTTACTTACGTTACTAAATTACTTAGACAGTTGCGTTAATGAAAACTAAAGAGCTTACGTAGGTAAAATAATATCTAAAATGAGTATACGTTAGCTTTTCATCATTTGACTACCGTAAGTGTTTAGTAACGCAAGCACTACTCTGTAAAATCATTGGATACTAAGTGTACGTAAGTGTTTCCTTATTGGTTACGTTACTAGTTAAGTTTATGGCGGTGATGGCCTTCCATAAATATCGCACGTACGTAGTATGCGTGCATCACATCTAGCGCAGCTTGCTAGCCAGCCTAGCCCGTAGCCCGGCGCTCGAGCTAGCCGTGAATCGCGAACCGGACTGATCTGTTTCTCTCGGTTTATCAGGTCCTACGACTTATAATTTATCAAAAGTGTAAATTAATCAGCCTAATCACACATTTTTGTAATGAATATCTGGACAATTCTATGTAAATTTGTCGCCTACTTTACTCCAAAAGAGTCGTTAGGTCAGCATGCAAAATGTCCTTTGCCTTCCCAGACGCTGAAGTGCCCTCAGAATATGTGATTAGTTTTCCGATTTTTATGCTCAAATGTGACGGAAAAAATATAAAAATCAAACAAAAATTTGTAGAAAGATCATTTATTCAGTGTATCTCATTCGAAATGCCAAAAATAGAGGAAATATCACCACTGGCGGTAATATACAAACAACGTTAACCCATATCTGAAAATTGCGATGGGTATCCAACATTGTCCCGAATGTGTGATGTAGGTTGTTCATTGTGATGTCACCGTTTCGCATGTAAAATAACGCCGTCAATTCACTTTGTGAGTGGGTTCAGGAAAGGGTAACAAAATTGCATTTAATTTATTCCTCACAACAGTGAGGGCTTCAAAAGTACTTTGCCCATTTTGTTAATGTTCTCAGCAATCTGTAGAGGTGTAATTTGCCCATTTTCCACATTTCAATGAACCATCTCTTTAAGTATTTAGTTAGGGTGTACGAGAGTTAGATCTAGAGTTATGTTGGTTCTAGACTAGTAGTAGTATGACCTTGCAAGCTTACCAAAAAGTCCACAGGAATCATTGCTTTGAGTAAAAAAAAAAAAAAAATCCATAGGGGGTCTAGAGACGAGTCTACATCAGACAGCTGAAATTCCTGGCTTCATTATAAAATCCCAAAGTCAAAACAGGCCTAAATCCAAAGCAAAAAAATACAAATTTGCTTTCTAATAATACCCCGCTCTAATCTATATAGCTAAGCTGCGCGTACGCTGCGCTGGGATGGATCATGGAGCGTACAATACTAGCTACGCGTACAATTACAATGCACTCGATGGAGCGTACTACACGTACGCGCTGGATATCCATGGTAACGTGGGATATAACTTTTTTGCGCTTTTTGGGGGGCAATATCGTGCATGCATCACAAATTTGTGCATGTCAGGTGACGCGTATTGACCAATCACGATGCTTAAAATACTAGAGCCATTTTATAAATCCTCCTATTTCATTTGATGCAATTCATATGGTTTATATTGCATGCATGGGTGATTAACAACACTTTGAAGAAAGGGTACTTAAAAGTCATTTGACGAACGGTATCTGAATTTCAAAGAGAAAAATTACATTTCTAGAAAGTTAAGGTTCTGCCCTTTCATATGACACCCCAATAAGGAAAAATGAGCCAGGAATAACAAACTTCTGTTTGTTTAGAGAAATGCATTTCCATAATTTTATTAAACGAATCCATTCCACTGGCTGCCTGCCCTAAAGGCCCGGTCCCACTGCACTTACGGATGCAAAGAGGATGTAAAACGTAAAAATATCTTGTCATCCGTTGGAAAACGCTATGCATCGTTTGTGTACTCATTGCATACGTGTTTTATACGCTCTATCCATCGAGCATCCATCCACTGTGATTTCATCCGCGCAAAAAGTTTTGAGCTGCACAAAACTTTTAGAACGGATGAACTTCCGCCGTGTACGATGTAAATCCGCGACAAATACGAGCAACAAACGTTCTATGTCCATTATCATCCGTTAAAAGTCCGCTGTATCCTCTCTGCATCCTCTGGGCATCCTCGCAACTCACATCCGCTGCAGCTGAAAACGGAAAGAGGGAGGAAAGATAAGGTACATGAACGTCTATACATCGTTAGTAGCACGGAAATAGAAGGGATGTAAGCGTATGCATCTCGTATATAAAGTATTCAAAGCTGTCATCCAATTCCATCCGCTTTCATCTGCTAGGCTTCCGATGAACATCCGTTTAACATCCCCGCTACATATACCCACGTCCGTTATTTTCCGTTCTGTTTTCGCCAATTTTCGCCAATTTTGTCCATTTCTAGAGCGGATGAAAACGGATGGAGCCACCTCCGAAATTTTGCTCGTCCGCTGTGTCCTGTATGCATACGTTTTGTGTCCATCGGCCAGTGAGACCGGGCCATAACAACAAACAAGGAAGACGAAAGACTTCATGCATGGTGCGTTAACGAAACGGAGTTAAGTCTTTTGTCAACTTTTTTTTTCTGACATTCTTTTAAATCCCATATGAAAAGAAATCCTAAAACAAATGATTCTTCTTAGACTCCATCAAAACCTTATCATTTTATTTATGTAGTTGTTTATAGTAGATATTGATTGATTTTAAAAACTAACTTTATTTTCATTATTGCAAAGTTGAAACTTTGATTTGACAAGGTTATCAAAATTCAATGTTTGGAAACATTCGAAGTAATGATTATTATAAATTACAAAACACTTAAATACAGCCCCGGCATAGCACCTGAAGAGCTCTTCGAACGCTGCTGAGATGTGTGAGATCACAGGATGGACATGATTTGGACAAGCAGACGATGTCCCATTTTCAGTGCCTGTTTTTCATCTTCTCTTGAGTTCTTTCTCTTACTTCACTACCACCAGGCTAAATGTATAATCTATTGCCTCACTTTAATCCCCGCGCATGTTTTTATTTTGATGACAAATGCAGCGATACAAAAATAAAGGAATCTGTCGCTTGTAAACAAAATAAGACACCATTGTATATTCAGCTGCACACACCGCGGTATGTTCGGCGTTTCAAGAGGGAACAAATGACGTCCTTAATATCATTCCGGGGATTTTTCAATTTAAAAGTCTGGTTTCTTTAATTGTTAATTAACCCCCCGCCCCCCCCCCCCCCCTCCCGTCTCAGTGTTATTTAGGGTACGCATTTGCATGTTTCCTCCTTTTGAAAACACCCCCCTAAGTCCGGTGTGTAAAGTCAATATACGGGCCGAATTTTTGTGTACTACGAGCCGGACTTTGGTGCGTGAAAAGTACTCCTTTACTGGACATTTTGGTAACACGTATGGGATCCCTCCGATCACTGAGTTGGGGGGGGGGGGGGGGATAAACCCCTATCCTGTGTATTTACAAACAAAAGATTTTCAGAATCGGTTTCATATCCCCTTTTGTATGGTTTGAAATGCCATCACATTTATATACACTAACCTCGTTATAATTTGAGAAATAATAGCTTTGCAATTATGTTCATTCTTTAAGAAATGTCGTCTGCTTGGGCAGTATTTGTCCATTATGTGACGTCATTAAAACATCGTTATTTTTCGGGCGAATCTCTCGTATAGCCCAGATGCTATGGAGGTGGTTGTATTCTTATTTTTATAAATCACCCGATATGTAGTTGACCTAAAACTTATACGATGGCCATCTTGTTATCACATTATTGATATTAAGAATAGTAATAATAATAATAATAATAATAATAATAATAATAATAATAATAATAATAAAATTATATCAATAGTACTATGGTGTAGTGGTGTAGTCAATGAATGCTAACTGGCACTGCCTGTAAGAAAATAATTTTTGTTATTGTACTTAATCTTTGTCATAATGATCTCACTATTACATGTTATTACCTATTTTGATTCCTGTAATTTTGATGTTTGCTTTTACTACCTGTAATTCGGCTTTCGAGCCGCGATTGATTTTTATTTCAATAAACCATTACTACATCTGTTAGCTTACCAGTTTTTAGTGATACATTAGTTGAGATATTTGAGATTTTCTTTGAATTTCCATTTTAAACTCTTTATTTTACGATTTATTCCATATTTGCATATTGGTCGTCTTTGGTACATTATATTAATATTATACATATTTATGGCGCGCAACTGTACGGAAGTCAAATACGTGTGTTTTGCATCCGCACGTACATACACGCTATAATGCAACCTTTGATCTTATACACTACGAAACAAACAAACGTGTACATTTGCACGCTTTAAAGTATTTATGCTTTATTTTTTGTTACAATTAAAATTACGCATTTAGGAGACGATCTGAATAATTGTAATATAACGCCTTTTGGCATCACGCAGCTTCCCCTCCCCCTCCCAGGCCACCATCCACTCAAGCTCCCTGCTTATGATTGTTGGTCTACTGCATTTATCTATTTTTTATAATAATATCGTTTAACTATTGTCACAATTATATATTATGGTTGTATAACTGTATTAATTTCATTGCTTTCTATTTTTCAATTTTATTGAAAAAAAAAGTTATTTGTATATTGCATTTTAAATTTTGTTAATAAATGCAGAAATAAATCTGCCTTTAATTTTTTTTTAATGTTTACCAATATTTGTTGGTCAGAGTTATAGTTTTAGATGTGAGGGTTGCCTTGGTTCCAATTATGCAATGGTATTTATGTTCTGAACGCTGGATGGATAAAAGGTAACGTCTACAATAATCTTAATAGCCAGAACAGCATGAACCCATTGGCTTTAAGACAAACTTATCCACCTTAATTTCAACTCATGAACAGATGATAATGGACTTCGCTGTTCATAATGTCCTGCTGTCGAACCTTCCCCATTAATCATGAACCTCATCAGATCAACTTTCAGATTAATCTGATCATGGTTCTTCACGTCATCAAGCCTTGGTTTTCTCCTGAAAGCGGGGCATGTATTGATATGAAATAGTCGCAATAAATCCTTATTCGTTTTCTACAATGCAAAATCTATTTTTCTCCAGGTATCCCTGGTAAATATTGATTACCATCGTTTTTTTGTTGTAAACTATCAACTTATTTATTGTAGGCCCTACTGAAAATACATTTACGCAAAGAGTCGTTGACGGCGCGGTTCTTGCTTTCTAGTGAGACTTTGATCAACAGCGATTCTTTAACGTACTTGATTCGAAAAATGAATTACCAAAGAGAAATTCGTGAAAAGATTAAATCTCTTTCCAATCCAGGCTTTCTTGTTCGAGATTA
Organism: Strongylocentrotus droebachiensis; assembly: GCA_035222895.1. Taxonomy (NCBI): domain Eukaryota; kingdom Metazoa; phylum Echinodermata; class Echinoidea; order Camarodonta; family Strongylocentrotidae; genus Strongylocentrotus; species Strongylocentrotus droebachiensis. The sequence continues at coordinate 101,002 of JAVYIG010007426.1, forward strand.
TCAAAACGCCTCGTAAATAAATAAGTTGGCTATATTGCCTCGCAGATTCTCGACTTGGAACATAGCAGCATCCAGAAGCCGGATCATGGTTTATGGTAAGGTTTCCTCCTTGCTCGTTATTTGATAACCTGATTTAGTTCATCATCATTGCGTTCAGTTACATTATGTATTGTAGCGTTTTGACATTTCAATTGGAGTCAACAGTCAAAATAAATATTCGCAGATAAATTATTTTACGTTCATGCTCATAATAATTTTTATATTTACCGCTCACTGTTAATGTTGCATCTGATAAGAAGGGGGGGAAAAACACTATGTAGACTTAAAGGAAAATTCCTACTTAATCTAAAAGTATAATCATGAGAACAAATACATTTGACTCGTGGTCTGATCATTTCACTTAGATAATCTGACTTGACTTGACAAGTGTGACAACCTTAATTTCCTCTCTACATGTAAGTGCCATTATACCTGTCATGGATGTTTTAACTTAGCGTTTTAACATTTCAATTGGAGTCAACAGCCAAAATGGATATGTGCAGAGAAATGATGTTCTGTTCATGCTCGTAATATTTTTAATTTTTTGCCCTTCATCGTTCACGTTGCATCTGAGGAGAAGAAAAAAGCAGGAAAATTGCTACTAATTCTAAAGTATGATCATGAGGAAAAAATACATTTGACTCGTGGTCTTCAGACGCGGATCTAGCTTTTTGCTAAGGGGGGGTAGACCCAATGACGATGCGGATACTGTGTGGGTCAGGACACATGATGGCGTGTTTCTATGCACATCCCATTTTCACTTGGCATCACAAAATGATACAGTCAACTTATCCAATACTACTGATCAAGATACATGAGTGTGTTGGTCTTGACGAGGAAGGAAACCACTTTGATTATACACGTACAAACCAATTTGTGTATAAGCCAGAATTATTGTGTTGTTCAGTTTCTAAATGTTTCGGACGATTTTAAACTGCGATAACAGAGTAAATCTTGAACTGTTTTTATAAATACTGTCTCCTCACAGGGTATTTATGAGTGGTGAAGGAGTGTCCATTTAACGTCCCTTCTAAAAGAATCACTGAAAGACTGTTATCTTCAACCTGCAACAACTGTCTGGCCTAAATACCCACACGAAGACAATGGCTCGCTGGATTAACAACAACACAACTTTAATTACAGGATTCGTTACTGTCACTACTTTATTGCCATATTCGACGGTTTTAGAAGAAGACACCGCCAAGCTACCAATAGTCAAGCATCCAATGCAGCCGCAGTT